>JBBMEG010008771.1:0-33549 GCA_037832605.1 Cyclanthera cordifolia
TATATATCTCGTGTTTATGTCTGTGAAAAGTAACTTTGCTCGATGATTCTTCCTTTTGTAGACCGATCTTCTTCTTCCTTCTGTATTACTGCTATGCTAGATTTGGAGGAGAGGAAGAGAATGAGTTCAACTCTTTGTCTGTTTTTAGTACATCACAATTCTCTTCAACTCTTCCTCGACCTCTCCTCGATTTCTTTCCAACATCTCATAAAATCTCAAATCAAACTTTATATCAAAGTTCATCTAATATAAATATTTTCTCCTTAAACACAAATCTCAAAAAGGTTTCGCAACCTCTCGTCTCTAAGACACCAATCTCCAAACAATACTTCATATTTCCAAATCACTCAATTTCTTCTTCTTTCTCACCTCTCCTCTCCTCTCTCCTCTCAACCCCAAAATACAATCACCTCAAGATGTTAGGTAACAAGATACTTGATCTTGATCATTACTTGGATAAACAATCAGAAACTGTCTTATTCGGCGTCTTTTTTTTTTTAGTTCACGATAATTTGGAGTGAGAAATTCGAACCTTTAACCTCCTGGTCATTAGGGGTATATTGATGCTACTGAGGTTAATGCTCATGTTAGGCTTGTTTGGCTTCGTAATTCCGTAATTAGTTTGGTTATGCAAAATTCTTATTTTAGAAAGACATTAATTTTCAGCCAAACATTGCTTGCATAAACTGTTCAATTTTTCTTCTACAACCAACCTTCACATTTTTAATGTTTCAAAAATCCAGCTTTCAGATGGGAAAGTGGGAGATATCTTTTTATTTTATTTTTATTTTCTATTTTTTTGTAAAATATGAAATAATAACGGTCAATTTTAATATTTGGTATTATATCTGGTTTCCCTGCATATTCGAGGGTAAGCTGCAGCCTGCACCTGACTTTTTATGCGGATATTAAAGTAGTTGAAATTTGTGAATGAGTTGAAAAGAAAACAAGAGAATAACAGTGGGAATGGGATTTGGTAGTTTGATTTATTTCTCTTTTAAATGTTTTTCTCTTCCATGGGTTGTGGGGATGGGGAAAGAAAAATTTTCCCACGGGTTAAATAGGAACTTCCAATTGTTCTTTAATTCTTGTCTCGTTTTTTTTTTTTTTTTTTGCATTTTTATCGATTTTATTTTTTATAAAAATATTTATTGAATTTTTTTTTAACAATTAAGTTGAAATTATGGTAGAGAAATTAACTATTTGAAAATTTTAATTAAAAAGGGTATCTAAATATTAAAATTAAAAGAAAAAATAAAGGTAAACTATAAATTTAGGTTTATTGGCTTACGGTTTTATGAAAGTTAGAGTTTAGTCTCTATGATTTGAAAATCTAGACTTTATTCCTTATAGTTTGGAGAAATATATAATCTAGTCCCTATGGTTTGGAAAATTATAGAATTTAGTCCCTGTGGTTTGACAAAACTTAAAAAATAGTCTATGTTATTCGTAAATTGTAGGCGAAATATGTAAATTTGATATATGAATTATGTATTTTTTTTTTCAATTAATTATTTATCTTACACTCTCATCATTCAAAACAAAAATAATTAACTTTTATGTATTTTATTCACCGATAATTACGAATGTCGGACTATTTTTTAGAATTTATCGAATCTTAAGGACTAAATTCTAATTTTTCAAACCATAAAGATTAAATTGTAGATTTTTTTCAAACTATAAAGACTAAAGTCTAGATTTTGAAACCATGTGAATTAAATTCTAGCTTTCATCAAATCATAGGGACTAAATTTATAATTTACTCATCTTCCTTTATTGCAACTCTTTCATCAAACCATGTGAAGCCATTTTCCAATTCCGTTGTGAACATATATAGGAGATTGAAACCAGGGTAATTAAAATTATACTCATTGGTCTCTCTTGAATTGTCAATCTCATCATCTTCCTTTATTGCAACTCTTTGCACACTTTGTCAAACCCTGAATTTGCATCTATCATTTTATCTTCTATTTCTATAAAACATCTTGATTTTGATTTGGTTTCATTTTCTTTCGTTTTGAATTTAAACCATTAACTTATCTCTAATGACCATTCCCCCTCAGAAAAAAAAATAAAAAAAAAAATTAATGTAATGAGAGTTTCTTGAATGCGAAATATTTCGAATCAAAGTTGTAATGGTAACGCATGAAGAATCCTTATTAATGCACCATTTTTCCATTATTATATTTGTTCCTTTTCATTCGTGTTTTATTTTTAATTCAACATAATACTTGGAGTTGAATGGAACGTGCAACTTTCTAATGAAAGATAATGTAATTTGTATAGATGAAAATAATACTATTCATGTGCGTGGATTAGGGGTATACAAAAAATCGATATCCCGAGTTACCTGGTTTACCCAATCCAAATTGCAAGAGTTGAGTTGGGTTATACTTTTTTCAAATTGGGTCGGGTTAGCTTTTTAGAAAACCCGAGTTTTCAGGACGATTCTCGGGTTATATGGAGTTGTGGGTTGGGTTCAACCTAAATTTATTTAAAAGTACACACATATATATATTATATTTATAAATGAAATACTATGTTGATTTATAATTTGTTCATTAACAAGCTGTATTTATATAACTTGTTCTATTATGTTGATATTTTTTTTTTTACATGTCTATTACGTTGATTTAATTTTTACCATCTTAATCAAATATTATTTGAAATAACAAATATTAATTATATATATTAAAAGCATAATAATCAGATATCCAACTAAAAAATATAAGGGTTGAGCTGAATTGCTTTAAAAAATAGAGTTGAATGGGTTAGTAAATTGACCAACCAAAAAAAATTAGGTTACCCTCTAATTCTTGTGAATCCTAACGAACCCAAGCGTATGTAGACATTGGTGGAATAAATATAAAAAATAGACTAAATAAGTACAGATTATACAATTAATAAAAAAAAAAGTACAAATTATATATTTAACTACAAGTTTTCATGTAAATTGAATATTATTTAATCAAATGCCACGAGGCTTCTTCCCAAATGGGCCTTGGGCCCAAGAGTCGTTTTCGTGAGCGTGTCCGAGTCAACGAGCCGCCAACTCAGTCAATTTCGCGTTTTTGACTCGTACAATTTCGCCCGCTATTTCCTGGAAAACCCGTCCAAATTTTTTTCTTATAAAAGCCCTAATTCTCATTCTGCGAATTCAAATTCATTTTCGTTTTTAGCTTTTCGGTTATCTTCGATTCCATTCGCAATCAGAAGAACGAAAACTTAATTTCTTTAAATTTTGAAAAAAAAATCTCACCGTCGATTCGAAAAGAAGATGAGTTCGGTTAAGCTAGACGCCGTTCCGATCGTCGGATTCATGTTATTGATTCTTCTGCAATTGGCCTACGGTCACTCGCACGATATCTCTCCGGCGCCGGCGGGACCTTCGAACGACGGTGAGTTTCCGGCGATCTCTGTTTTTCAGTCTGCGTTTATTTTCAGTTCAGTATTTGTGGTTTGAATTTTTATTTTTGGACTTTCAAGAATTAGATTAATCTACATTTTATTTCTCAATCGGTAACCTAAATTAATTTTATTTTTTTATTTTCGTTGGTTAAAAAAGCATGAGATGTTGCTCGAATTATATAAGTTAGGTCAACATTATTTATAATGAATTTGTCTTAAAAATATAGTCATTAAGCGAACTCAAATATTCACGAATAGGATTGAAGAACATAAATTAGTAACTTTTGAGGTGATATTTGTTGTGCAGGAGCTGCAATTGATCAAGGAATTGCTTACGTTCTTCTTCTGGTGGCTCTCGCCGTTACTTTCATCTTCCATTGATAATTTTACGTAGTTGTGCTACAGTTTCAAATCATTTCGTTTGGATATATGTAGTTTGCTATTATTATTATTATTATTATTAATTATTTTTTATGAGGAAATTGAAATATATTCTGATGTGTTATGATAAACCGAAATTTATTTAGCGAATAATTGGTGAAGTTGTAAGAACAAGGGTTAAATTCTGATTTTTTTTTAATAACAAAAAATTAAATTCTGATATCCATCTAAATGAAAAGATGAGCCACATAATTTACTATTGGATAGTGTTGTCAACTTCAAAATTAGTGAAGGTCGAGTTATCATATGGTCACGAGTTCGAATTTCCCCACTTCTATTTGTTGTAATTTAAAAAAACCCCTCAAAATTAACAAAATGTAATCAAAATTAAACTAAAAATAATTGAGAAAAATTGTACTTACCACCTCTAAAGTATGATATATGTAACAATTAAGTTCTTAAAAGTAATTTTCATTTCGAGCAAATCACCTCCCCTGAAGTTTTAAAAATATTGCGATTGACATCCTTTAAGTTAATTATGAAATTTTCACATCTAAAAATAATAAAATTGTCCAAAAAATATTTAATTTTCTTTTTGTCTCTCTAAAAATTTATAAATAGAAAAATTCATAATTTCTCATCTATTGTAATTAATGGAATTTTTGATGTGTATATTTGTTATGTCACAATTTAAAAAAAAAAAAAGGAAAGTTAAATGAGTTAAAGTCATGACATATAAAGCGTGAAAATATCCAAGTGTGAAAATAAAAATGGAAATTAATTTATTTATTTTAGAATTAAAATTGCAATTATAGACCATCATAAAAGTTATGTCACAATTAAAAAAAAAGGAAATTAAATGAGTTATAAAATGAATATAATAAGATTTTTATTTGTTTTAGACAGGATATAATAAGTTAATGTACTTAAAAAAAACAAAAAACAAAAATGTAATGAAATTTAAAAATCATTTGCCCGATTTACCCCGAAGCTTAACGCCCAAAACTTTCTCCATCTTAGCCAAAACGGCCTGGTTCGGCACGGCCTTTCCATTCTCGTACTCCTGAACCACCTGAGTCCGCTCGTTGATCTGCTTCGCAAGCTCCGCCTGGCTCATCTTCTTCTCAAGCCGCGCCTTCTGTATCAACAGCCTCGCCTCCGCCGGGACCCGCTCCAGCGCTGCCGGCTCGGTGCCTTCCTCCAGCTTCCTCGCGTTCACCGGCGCCGCGGCAGCTTTCTTGTTCGAACCGGCGTCGAACTTCTTCACGGTCTGAACGGCCATGCCGGACCGGATAGCCTGGTTCACGGCTCTTGGATCGCGAAGGTCTTGAGCCCTTGGCTTGGATTTGTGCAGCACCACTGGCTCCCAGTCCTGTGCTATGGCTCCTGTAAATCGGCTCGGCATTTTTGTTAGGGTTTGGAGAGATTGTGATTCAGAAATGGAGAAATTTGGATTTGAAATGTGAATTTGAAGGTGTGTGTCGATGGATTTGGTATTTATAAAGATAGTGTTGTTCTCTGGAATGTTCTTTACCGTTCTGCTGCTTGTTTCTCTCTCGAACGTTCTTGAGATATCTAGTTGGGGGAGGATGATGACGTGGCACATAGTTCGTTTTTTTAATTGGTCCGGTTTTTTTTTTTTTTATTGGAGTTCGAGATTTTCTTTAGTCAAATGACGTGACACAATAATGTTTTTCAGGCTGAATTACAGTTTTTAGAGAAATTAAATCATTTCCCTTTCTTTGGCATTGTTTTTTGAACAAAGTTTATATCATATGATCTTTTGTTTCATGCACGCGTATATGATCACATACCAACTTGTTATGATTATTGATTTAATTAAATATTATTTTACTTAACAAGACATTAGTTTTATTTCAAAAAAAAAAAAACATAACAAGATTAATTAGTTTAATTAATAATTAATTGAAAATTTAGTTTTGTTCATGAGGTTGTTAGTTATGAAATTTTATAACCACCTAAAATTAATCTTATGTTGTCACGCTTATTAATTACATGTGTCCTCATTTTATAATTATAAATTAGTGGTATTGTGTCTCTAGTATTTTGATTCAATTGTAATTAGAATTGGTAGTGAAATTTACCTAAAAGACAAGGTTGTTTTGTTTGCAGGCAGCAAAAAACCAAGTTGCACCGCCCGTCTAGTCACTGTGCGGATCAACCATCGTTGTCTAGCCGTGAGTTTTGTAAGTCTTATTTTCTCTTCCATTTTATCGATTCTTGGAGATTTACGAAGGGAGACATTAGCTGTTTTAGGGATTCCTTTTTGTTGTGACTTTGTGAACAATCAAAATCAACGACTCGAAGTCTTGGTCCAAATAGTTTAAAGAGGTGGTGATTTTCCTTTATTCACTGTTTCCTTTGAATGCATGGTCTTTTGTACTTTTGTATTAGAGCAAACTTGTTAGATTTCTATTTACTTGTAAACTTGATTATATATTGTAATAATTTGGACTCAATAATCTCTCTACTAAGATTGTCTCACATAAACTTGTTTTTATGCGACGTGGATATAGGGCATACGCACCAAACCACGTAAAATCTCGTGTTCAATTTCTCTTATGTTTGTGTGTGCTTTAGTTCATATATGCTTCATGATTTTTGGCTTGAAGATTCACATCTTCCAATTTTGCTTTTGAACTATTTTTCGTGTTGTTATCTTGAACAATATCGACATATATTTAAAATAGGTCATAAATTGAATTTGTAACATGACTTTATAAACAAATTTTATTATTATTTTTTTTTTTACAAAGTTTATTTTAATTTATTTTTCAATAATTTTGAATTTATCTATCTCTTCAACAAATTGACCGAATACTATAAACAAATTAACCAATCTATTGATTGAAAGTTATGATATGAATTACTCGTCGAAGACAGATTTATTGATCATTTTGATGGATCAACTCAATTTTTTGGTATGCATAAAATATTTTTATAACTTTGTTACACATGAATTCTTGGATTTTTTTTTTTTTTTTTATATGCATGAAGAGTCCTCTATTTTTTTAATTAAATAAAAATAAAACGTGGTTCAAAGTTGGTTTATATGTGGTACATAAACATATAAATCATGGCCATACATGAACTAAGCTTCTCTATTGTTTTTTAGTCGAAAACAAATAAATAGTAAATTTGTTATATATAAATTGCAAATTTTAATATCCCTATGTCAACTATAACAACTTTTTACAAATTTGCTATTTTTTTAATAGACATTATTTAAATTTATTTTCTCAATTGGTTCAATCACGAAAAAACTCAGAACTTTTATAAATAAATAAATATATATATTTATATGTATATATATATAACTTTAGCTTATATTTTTATTTAAAATATGTTATTAATTCAAAAATTTTCTAAATCATTTGAAATGGTATGAGTTTTTTAATTGTTAAAATGCAATTGTAATATTATGCTCTTTTGTTTCATTTTAGTTAACTTGCTTTTTTATCGTAGAAATTTAATTTTAGTCAATTTATATTTAAATTTGTTTCATTTTGGTTTCTAAATTTTGTGATGTTAAATTGTGTAGAATTTAAAGTTATAAAAATGTATATATTGTGCATGTCATAAAATTAAATACAATATTAATTGGAATTGATTTAATAATATTAATAATTGAATACAATTAAGCATGCAAACATAAGTTTATTATTTATAGAAAATATAACAATTGTTAAAAAAAAAAAAATCAATAAAAGATCAATTTAAATTTCATTTATTTATTTAAGTATGTATGCTATCGTCAACCAAAATTAAATAAACTTGAAAGTCCATAAAAAAAAAAAAAAATAAAAGTTCAAATACTAAAATTTAATTTTTAAAAATAAAAAAAAATGGAGATGGAACAAAACTCATACTATATAGATCAAAATGATATTTCTGAACTATTTATTAAAAAAAAAAAACAAATAATCAACAATAAAGCATAAATTTGTCCAAGTAATCCTTTTTAAATGATCTATTTAAAGTTCAAATAAAAGTATAAGATTTTTCCATAAATTATAAAATGGATAGAAATTTTATAATAGTAAAAAATATGAAAATATAGTAAAATCAAATTCAATTGTTTAGTAACACATAAACCTAATAATTTTAAACAAGTAAAATGATAATTTCAATGAAATGAAATTAAAATATGATTATAGTAAAATTATTTTGGAGTCTCAAACAATATATGACTCATTTTTCTGACTTCATTGCCCCCAAACACTCTTTAGCAAAAACAAAAAGTGGGCTAAAACAAAAAGGTTAAAAATGTAATTTAACATATATATCTCATTATAAATTATAATCCGAGAAAACATCCACCCAACTTGCAAATTAGGGCACTGAAAAGGCGCAAAAGTTTTGGCGCCAATTTCAACCATTCCTATTTACTCTTACACTGCTCTCTCCACTCCAGTTCTTGGAGCTAAGCTTCGTCAACTTAACCGCGAAAAAATGCAGCGCCAGAAATCTTTGCTATCATTCTTCCAAAAATCTACGTCCGACAATCGTAGCTCCGATGGCGGCGCCTCCTCCATCGGCCGGCGGCTCACTCGTTTTCCGGCGAAACAAAGCGTTGCCGTTTTGGAGCAGCCGGCTATCCAAACCACCGCGGATCCCTCCCTGGAGATTACAGGAACCGAAACTCCGCCTGAGAAGGTGCCGCGCCAGATTCTGCCGGTGATTGAGAAGAACAGAGGTTCTTCTCTCTTTTCGAGCATCATGCACAAATTTGTGAGAGTAGACGATAAACGCCACGCGGATGAGAGGTAAAGTTGATACTAAAATGACTAAGCCATTGTGTTTTTCGATTTTAAGTCGATGATAGACTACATTTTGTGTTCTCCATTCGATTATCGTAGAATTTTGTTTTCGTCATACTTTTGCATCGTTGTCTCTTGTTTTTAGATAAATCTAATGCGGTATCGACACGACTTGTTAATTCTTGGCTTGTTCTATTCTATGTTTGAATTGCATTTTGATGTCTGAATGAATCCTGCAGGATCGAGGTTCAGAAAGATTCCTCTCACAACGAGGTTTCTATAGATTCTTCTCAGTTATCTTCCATTTCTGGTATGGTTAATGATCCAGAAAAGTTTCCAAAACAAGAGGCTGCTTCTATACATCATGTTAAACTCAACGCTGCTAATTTAAACGGACATAGAGGACCTATCTTCAATATTGAGAGCGACAACGACATTGCTGGACCTGAAACACCTGGCTTGCGGCCTTCTGTCTCCTGTTTGAAGAGATCTCAAGAGGTTTCGCTTGAGGATGGGAGTGGTGGTACTACCAAAAGAATTAAACTACTTCAAGACTCGATAAAAACGAACAAGATTCTCAATGAAGTTTCGGATGCAGCTAGCAAATTTGAGTGGCTCAATCCCTCTCAAGTCAAAGATGCGAATGGCAGAAGGCCTGGCCATCCTCTATATGATAAGAAAACATTGCACATACCACCTGACGTGCTTAAGAAAATGTCAGCATCACAAAAACAATACTGGAACGTGAAATGTCAATATATGGACATTTTGCTTTTCTTCAAAGTGGTTAGTTTATACTCTTCAACAGCATTATTGCATGTATCTGAATTCATTATAAGTCTCTATCATTTGAATAATTGTCAATCACGTTACCTGTGGAAAATTGGTGCATCTCTATAATTTTCAGCCATACATCATTAAGGTTACTTAGGAACTGAATCAAAATGAGTTGCCTTATTTTGAATTTTGTTTTTTTAACTATTGAAATGAGAATCAATATAAATCAATTTGGATTCATCATAGAATTAGAGATGAAGAGAAAGAAATAGGGAAATGGTAAATATGAATGATAGTCTTTCTTTCTCTAGTGATGTCATTTCCTCAAAATTCAGGAATCATTCTTGACTTTGGATTAAGGTTCATATTTGCTGACCTATTCATGTAAGCGTATTTTGTGATAGATGAATAATATATCAAACATAATATTTACTAGGCTTGATTTTTCTCTATATCCTTTAGGGTTTGTCCTCCTAGGAGGCTTTGCTTCTGTTATTGGATGGTTTTCATTAATATTAGATTATGAAATCTCTTTCATACATCACAGGGGAAGTTCTATGAGCTATACGAACTAGATGCTGAAATTGGTCACAAGGAGCTTGACTGGAAAATGACACTAAGTGGTGTTGGGAAATGTAGACAGGTTAAATATAGTTTCAACGATTTGTTCTTTCAACTCTATCTATTTTATCATCGTATGAGTTATCCATGTGTACATGATATCTCCCATTTTACTCAGGTTGGTGTTCCTGAAAGTGGGATTGATGATGCCGTTCAAAAGCTTGTTGCTCGTGGGTAAGAATGCTGAGAATTCTGTCCTTTTGTCATCTGGCATGCTATTTTTGTTTCTTCCGATGGCATACTTTAAGATGCTCATGCTTTTGTTCTCACTTGATGCATCATCAAAAGCAGAGGAGAGCAAAGGGGACCAAATAGGAAATGAGAAAACTATAGACATTATAGCTGATTTACCTTCATGCTAATTTAATAAAACGTCATCTTGTGAATTTTGTGCATCTTTTGAGTATATAAGCTAACACATTTTTTACAATCTTTATGAAGATATAAAGTTGGGCGAATCGAGCAGATGGAATCTTCAGATGAAACAAAAACCAAAGGAGCAAATTCTGTAAGTAAGGCATATTAGATAATACACCGATGTTAAATTTGCATAATCATTGGTTGCTAAGTTATGTTTGCCAGTGACAATATTGTTTTGTTCCCTTCGTATTCATGCAAATCTCTTTGCTGTATGTGTGTGTGTTTAGATATACAGCAAAACGATTATCAAAATCTTCAGATCTCATTATGTTTCTCTCTTGTTGTTCTGCATACTCTGCATCTGGATGCTACAGAAATTTAATTTCTGACTTCTTAACTGTGAGATGCAGGTGATACCTAGGAAATTGGTACAGGTTGTCACTCCATCAACAAAGACTGACGGTGACATTGGGCCTGATGCCGTTCATTTGCTTGCTATCAAAGAGGTACTAGGAATTGATCCAATTCTTGTATGCATTTGTATTTAGACTTGTTAGAAAAATGACGATTTCAGTTCTGGATAATTTAAAATGTCCTTCTCTCTTTCAATTATGAGTTTCAGGCACATATTGTATTTATTTTTCTTTTCCGAGTTCATAGAAAAAAAAAACTTGTGGAAAAGTTCATAATTAATCAACATATGGGGTCCCCGAGGGGTGGCGTAGTTGGTATAAAACTTGAGTTATAAGAGTATATTCCCCTTGCGGTGCTAGGTTCTTGACCCGCTTGTGTCATTAATTTGTAGATACCTCGAATTGTGTGTCTACTCCTCCAATGTATCCCGGTGCCGTAGCTTAGGGACGGGCCATTGGTGCCTCGGGTTTAGATAAAAAACAACAGTAGGGGGATCTATTTCATGGTATTACCATTTCAAAAGGAAAAAAACCAATTTCAAATCTCGTTTGGGACTAGGAAATTATTTAAGTTTAAAAGAAGTTCTTTTTTACTTTCTTGTGTTCGTGCTTTCTTATGAATTAGTTAAGGGGAAAGGAATAGCCGAACTTTTAGAGATGTTAATAGGTCTTTTAACAGTCGCCTAGAGATGATTATTACAACTCTGAATTTCTTGTGTAAAGATAAGTACATTCTTTCATCTTATAGCTTATCTTATTTTGTTTCCAATTGGAAGTTATTCTTGGAACACTTATGAGCATTCGAGTCTTTTGTCCATTTTATATTATTGATGAAATTTTTTCCTTTAAAAAAAAAAAGAAAATATCAAGAACATGATAAAGCTACATTGACGGTATGCTTCATTGGATTTTATTTTATTTTATTATTATTATTATTTTTTTTTTTTGTAGGAGTGCTGTGGGCTGGATAATAATTCAATAGCATATGGGTTTGCTTTTGTTGATTGTGCTGCTTTAAAATTTTGGACTGGTTCTATCAAAGATGATGCTTCCTGTGCTGCTCTGGGCGCTCTCTTGATGCAAGTAGGCTAAAATTTTTCCATTTTTGCGTTTGTGTTATTTGATTCTGCAAATTTGGTAAGAATATGTAAATTTTTGGTTTCTCTAGGTGTCTCCAAAGGAAGTACTATTTGAAGCTAGAGGTGAAAATCTTTCCTCTCCTCGCTGGAATTTAGGTTTTCATTTAATTGATTCATATGTTTATTTTTTCTGAACTTTACCAGAACTTCCAAAGTAATTTTTTGCAGGACTATCTAAAGAAACACACAAGGTTCTCAAGAAGTACTCACCAACAGGTGGTTCTTTTTCGTCTCTGTAATTCTATCAAGAAATTTATTTTGATGTGTGAAAAGGATGTCTTTTTATTTATCACATGTCTTATATGCACGTGCATGCCAGACAACATGTCTGAGCTTAAGTCAAATATGTTGCCCCTTTTGCTACTGTCAAATTCCTAGTAGTTACTATTTAGTATTTACTCAAACTGAATACTGGTTTGATTATGTAGTCGCTACTGTTTTAATATACATCGTCTAAAATCATGAGTTAGAGGGTGTTGGAGAACTAAGTGGTGATGTGTTTATTTCACACTGACCACCTACCTAGGAATTAATTTCTTATGGGTTTTCTTGGCATCCAATTGTTGTAGTGTCAGTCGGTACGTGCTGTGAGAATAATCGAAGTGGACTAAGTTGGTTTTGGACTCTCTCTGATACTAAAGAGTGTTGTTCCTTTGGATTGACCATTGATTTCTGGAGCATCTCTTATGTTCTTGTTTATATCACTAGGGTTTTTTTGAAGTATTTTGAGAATGGCTTTCAATTTTTTTATTCCCAATAAGGAGTTAGTATTTTGTCCTGTGTGAATAGTCGGGGTGCACATAAGCTTGCTCAGACACTCATGGATATAAAAAAACACCCACAATGTTTTAGCTATAATGGTTATTCTTGTATTTCTTTTACTACTCATCTTGCAGGTTCCACTGCCCTGGATTCCACATCAGGGTCCCCTGTTACGGATTTTCTAGAAGCTTCAGATGTTAAACATTTGATTCAATCTAAAGGATATTTTAAAGGCTCCTTAAATTTTTGGAGTCAAACAAATGAATGCACAGTCCATGACGACATCGCTCTTTGTGCTCTCGGAGGACTTATCAATCACATGTCAAGGCTGATGGTAAATATGGTTCTCTGCTGTTTCTCTTATCATATAACTGTTTCAAATTATGAATTCTGGCACTTCTTACAGTTGGATGATGTCTTACGGAATGGAGATGTACTGCCATACCAAGTATACAGAGGCTGCCTAAGAATGGATGGACAAACAATGGTTAATCTTGAAATTTTCAGAAACAATGATGATGGCGGTCTATCAGGTTGGTGTTTGTTTTTGTTGAGGATCTCAAATATCCCACATCGGTAAGGTGGGGAGTCCTCTAGCCACAAATAACACAAGGTGGGCTACTCCTCTCATGGCCAATTGGTTTTGAGATGGATGCCCACACTTTCTAACATGGTATCAGAGCCTATCAAGCCCAAACGGGTATTCGGTCCAATAAAATGAAATTGAGATCCGATTCAAGATTGGTGAGCCCCGAAGAGGCCCCATCTTGAGGGGGCGTGTTGAGGATCTCAAATATCCCACATCGGTAAGGTGGGGAGTCCTCTAGCCACATATAACACAAGGTGGGCTACTCCTCTCATGGCCAATTGGTTTTGAGATGGATGCCCACACTTTCTAATAGTTTTCAATTCAAGGTCTGAAAGACAGGAACAACATCTTTTATTAATTTTCATACTTATGTTGCAGGTACACTGTACAAGTATCTTGACAACTGTGTAACATCATCGGGAAAGCGACTTTTAAGGTTATGGATCTGTCATCCTCCTAAAGATGTTGAAGAGATAAATAATAGACTTAATGTGGTTGAAGAACTGATGGCACAATCTGAAGTTGTGGTACTTCTTGGTAGCTATCTTCGCAAGCTTCCAGACTTGGAGAGGTTGCTTGGGCAGATTAAGGCTACTGTTCAGTCATCTGCTTCTCTTGTATTACCATTGATTCGCAAAAAGCTGCAGAAACGTCGGGTAAGTCTAATGTTATTGCTACATTTTCAATATGTTAACTTGGAAGCAGGGGGTTCTATACTAATCTAGGCCTTTGGTTTTCTTTTCCTCTCTACTTGCTCTTAAGAGTTTTTTGTTTTTCCCTTCTCTGTGATTTGAAGGTGTTAGATTTATGTCACTTGCATGGTCGAAGGTTATCTCAAAATCCTTTTTGCTTATAATTTGTATATGGGGTTGTAAATTTTGTATTATTGCTCATCCCGGCCAGCAAGCGGGTGGATCCGCCCAAGAACAACTACTCCCATGGTGGTATGTAAGGCACGGATTCTGCAAACATCCTATGCCTTTCCCTGGCTGTCTTTCCTTAGCAGGTAAGGTAGGACTAAATAGTAACAGCAGGTTCAACATTCCACCTGACCGTTAAAGGATAGAAAAGCTAGAACGTGAAAGATTGTTAAGGAGATGGCTGTTTTTTTTTGTTTTTTTAATTTTTAATTTTATTTTCATCTGGGTTCCTAAAGTTCATTTCATATTTTGCGTTCACTTGTTTTGTATTTGAAATTTTGTTGGATTGATGTTACACTGAACTGAGGAAGCTGTCTCTTTTCCGTTTGTATTAGAGTAGTTCTAAGTGAGATTGTCTTACACAATGGTTTATCTGGTAATTTATCCACAAGCTTTCTCTATGCAAGTAGCAGCTTGCATGATGATTCATTCCTTAAGTATATAAATACCCTAAGTGAATACTGATAATATATTGCAGGTGAAACTATTTGGGTCTCTAGTGAAGGGCCTCAGGACTGGATTGGAATTATTAATTCAAGTCCAAAAGGAAGGTTGCATCAGTACTCTATCAAAAGTAGTTAAATTTCCACAGCTCCTCGGCAATGGTGGGCTCGATCAGTTCCTCACACAATTTGAGGCAGCAGTAGACAGTGAATTTCCAAATTATCAGGTCTGCCTTTGCTTTTCTTATCATATAGTTTTATAATCCTCAAAACTGTATCTTAGTTCAGATGTCATATTTCCTTTACTTGGGTAAAAATATAAATCCTCGCTCTCATTTGTAATCTCTACACAGAACCATGATGTAACAGATTCTGATGCTGAAAGACTCTCTATTCTGATCGAGTTATTTGTAGAGAAAGCTACTGAATGGTCAGAAGTACTTCATGCTCTCAATTGCATTGATGTGCTGAGATCTTTTGCAGTCATTGCTCATTCATCTAGAGGGTCGATGTCGAGACCTGTTATTTTGCCTCAATCGAATAATGCAACACCGAGTCCTGAAAACCATGGTCCAGTTCTTAAAATTAATGGGCTATGGCATCCGTATGCCATTGTGGAGAATGGAGAAATGCCTGTCCCGAATGATATACTCCTTGGTCCTGATAAAGATGGTTACCATCCACGTACTCTCTTGCTAACGGGACCGAACATGGGCGGGAAATCGACACTTCTTCGCTGCACTTGTTTAGCTGTTGTACTTGCACAGGTTTGTTGCACATTTCTTTATCGTAGCCTAGCTACAAATCCTTGATAAAGCTGTTAATTACTAAATGCATGTATTGCAGTTGGGTTGCTATGTGCCTTGTGAGAGTTGCACGCTCTCGGTCGTGGATACCATCTTTACACGACTCGGTGCAACTGATCGAATCATGACAGGAGAAAGTAAGTTTTTTTATTTATTGGGATTCAAATCAATTTTATATTGGGCTGGACTTTTCATTTCTTCTTCATTCGGGTTTATTATTAAAAAACAAAAGCTTTTTTTTTCAAGTACAAAATTCAATTTGGAAAAAGTTCTTTAGTACTAGGATAATAATAGTATTTTATAATAATTTTGTATTTGAGAGTGAAAGCAAGTAAAAGAAATTGGAGGTACACCATCCCCAATTCTCACCCCAGAGGTTGGGATGTTTAGAAAAAAGGACCAATTTAAGGGAAAAAAACATTAAGAACTTTGTTGAGGGTGCACTAAGAGAAGGCAAACCACCTAGCTGAATTCCTCTCCTTTTCTTGCTCTGTAGACTAAGCTGGTTGGTTTGGGGCTAAACGAATGACGAATCAACATATCGATTGAAGTAAGAAAAACCAACCGTTCTAATTGACCTCTAAACTAATTGTAAAATCAAATCTAACCATCAATCCTACCAAATAAACCATCAACCTAAACCAAACTGACTAAAACTGATAAACGTCAGTAAAGTCACTTATTTCTTGTGAATTAATAACCATCCATGTTGTCCCTGTACTCTGCAGGTACTTTCCTTGTTGAATGCTCGGAAACGGCTTCTGTTCTACAGCATGCTACTCAAGATTCTCTTGTTATTCTCGATGAACTTGGCCGTGGAACGAGCACGTTTGATGGCTATGCCATTGCTTATGCTGTAAGTATCCCTGTGATTTAGTCCATCTCACTGACAATTATTCTCGAGCATAAAATTTCAACCATTTAGTTTTCATGTCTGATTATCATAATCAAGATTTCTTTTTCTAGCTTATATGTTTCACATCATCTTGCTACATACGGAAGTATTAACAACTTTTGGTTATCAAACATGATTGTAGTTTTGGGGACTTTTTTTTTTGGGAATTTTCTAGGAATTCAAATACTTCTTTTAGAGATGATAATCATGGTAAATAAATTAAGAAAAACCAAGCTTAATTTTCAAAATCTCATCAATCGGGACCGTGAATCATGTCGATGTTCAAGTATGTACTGTTTTGCCACATGCCTTGTAATGTTCAAACTTTCGGTTAAAATGATGTGAAGGATTTTCTTGTTTTGCTATCTACATTATACATTTGTTTTCAGAAACCAAACCATGTATTAGAGACTAAAAAATTTTTTTTTTTTGAAATTTTGGTTTTCTTTTTAAAAATTTGACTAAAAATTCAAATATTTTTTTTTTAAGGGAGATAAAACTATGGTAGAGAAATTGGGAGAAAATCAAAACCAATTTTTAAAAACAAAAGTCATAATGGTTATGAATGAGAACCACTTCTTTTAGTCTTCAAAAATGAATTTTGTTCCTGAAAATATTAGATACAAGACAGATAACAAGAAGACAATGAGAACTGCTGAATGTATTGTAGTTAATTTTTGTAATGTTTTACTCAGGTTTTTCGCCATCTCATAGAAAAGGTGAACTGTCGACTTCTATTTGCTACTCACTACCACCCTTTAACGAAGGAATTTGCCTCTCATCCTCACGTCATGCTTCAACACATGGCCTGCACATTCAAGGACCAGGAGCTCGTTTTTCTATATCGCCTCTGCTCCGGAGCATGCCCGGAGAGCTATGGGCTGCAAGTAGCAACCATGGCCGGAATTCCAGAACGCGTTGTGAAAGCAGCTTCAAAAGCAAGCCAAATGCTGAAGGAAACCATCAAAGAGAACTTCAAGTCAAGTGAACTTCGATCCGGGTTTTCGACACTTCATGAAGAGTGGTTGAAAACTCTAATCACGGTCTCGAAGTTTGAAGGTAACGAACTTGACGATAATGATGCATTTGATACATTATTTTGTTTATGGTATGAGCTTAAGAAATCAAACTACTCCTAGACTGGAAACAGGGGAAATTTCTTCTGTGATGTTTTTCAGCTAATACGTAGTTTTTTTAGTATGTATTTAAAAGAAAAATGGTTTAGGGTGGTAAGATTATTACTTTTAACTAAACATTTTAAAATTGCCTTGGTAGAAAATATTATGTAAAAAGGGTCGGACAAAAAAATGTCTACGTGGCAAAATGCTTGTTTTCTAGATTTAATTTAAACAATCTTTTGTAACGGCTAATTTGATTTTTTTTTTTTTTTTTTTTTTGTTCAACTATTCTAATTTTTTATTTCAATTGTATTTTGGAATTTTTTTTTTAAAGAGAAAATTTGACATTAATTGGGTGAGAGAATTTGAAATTAGTTTCTTAATTACCAGTTCACTTAAAGACAGTTTTTGAAACTTTTATGAAAGGTTAAATGTAATATTGCAACTTTTGAAATATATATGACAAAGTTTAGAGATTTTGTAGCTTAGTCTAGATTATATAGTTTGATAGCTGATTTATTTTTTTAATTTTTAAAATTATATAAAATATTTTCGTAATGGCAAGTAAATATATTTTGAAAAATTAAGTTTCTAACCTTAAAAAATTTTATTTACAACAAAATTTGAATGCAATATTTAATAAAATTGCCTTCAGAATCGAGCTTATACGAATGAGTACCAAGCTATTGTCTGCCATTTTTTGGAAATATAATCACGAGTTACAACATGAAATTGAAATATAACTTTAAGATGAAAGGTTTATCTCTTATTGTATGAATAAAAAAGAGGTATTTGGATGAATAATGGTAAGAGTAAATTTTAATGATTTTGAAGTAGAAATTATAGTATTTGCTTGTCGACTGATCATCCATTTTTTTCTTGTTTTTCACTTTGTTTTGGGCGAAAGAAGTGATAAGATGATCTTTATTGTTGTTATTAGGTTATTATTGAGCTCTATAGGTTTAGGGAAGACTCTCATGTCTATCCCACTAATGAATGTGAACCAACTTATTCAAAAACAAAATAAATAAAACAATAAAACATTCAAATGTTCGATTGCAATACTTAGGTGGTTGATAGATCAAATTAAACTTAGTTTAAGGAGTTGATTGTTAAACAATTCCGAAAGATATGGACACCATCAAAATTTTAACAATAACCATCAATTGTTCAACCCTCAACAGGAAGTTCTTAGAACTTTTGTGTAGACTTTAATACTAGACTCTTTTTTCCTTTTGACATCATTGTCCACATTGCCTTTCATAATTATCTCATGTGTCATGGTGTGGGCATGAACGTCTTCCTTGCCACAACACTCACTCTCCAAGCACGATGCGCCATGGATGGACATGTGCTTGGGAGTAGGCGTGGTAGAAACCCTACATTTCTGTCTTAACTCGTAATAATTTGAATGTTCATAAAATTGATTTTTTAAATAAGTGATGATTTTTTTTTTTTTTTTGTTACCACTCAAAATCTTGTCTACTTTAGGCCCAACGTTTAACTTTATGGGTCCATGTCAAGTTTGGCCCTTTAGATTATATTGTGTTCCAAAGTTTGACAATGATATATATTTTTCATGTACGCAAATCTCTGACTATTTTCCTTAATTAAGCTATATTTTTAAATCGGATCCTAATTAAAATTTAACAAGTAAATTTTTCTTTGCAATCATATATGACCAAGTAATAAAAAAAGGAGTTTCCAATACAATTCTAAATATTATTGAATTTCAAAATTATGTTAAAAATAGAAAATATTTTATTATATGTTTGTTTTTACAAATATTATAGAATTTTTTAACTCCATAATGATATTTGGTGAGAAATTAAACATTTGTGATAAAATCTAAACTTAATTTGTGTTTCATTTTAGATATATGGGGTTTTTGTTGAGTTTTGGCAAAATATTAGAAGAAGAAGATATTCTCACATCAGAAAGGTAAAATGATTCGGAATGGTCATAGGAATCGGAAACCTAAAAGGAAGTGGTGTACTCCAATCACTATAAAATGAGTGTGAAGCCTTAGATTTAAGGTATCCCAGTTAGAAGCACTTTAAGCTTGGTGTGCTAACTCTAGTGAAATTCCTCTTGTATTCTCTAGTGAGAGAGTGGGGCAAAAGGTGTGAGTAGTATAAGATTTGAAGAGAGTATTTATGTAACTGGGTCGGGGAGAGAACTCTGTGTGATTGTAACAATTTTTCACATAGTGGAAGTTCTTTCTGTCCATGGTTTTTTCTCCAGTTGAGAAGTTTTTCCACGTAAATTCTTGTGTTTTCTTTTATTGTTTTTCCTTTTAATTTCTCTGTCATTTCTGCTTATTCCATCGGTTTTTCCCAACAGTTTTTTCGAATAAAACAAAAACATTTGTTTCAATTTTAACATATTTAACCAGATATTTCAAGTTTCAAAATTTTTAATCATTTTAATTTCATTGTTTTTGGTTAGCGTAGGTCAAAATTTTCCTTTGATAGAAGTCGACTAGATTGAAACTATTAATTTTACGAGAAGTATTTGAATGCAGCCTATGTTGCATCATGCCTCTCTAGTGGTGCCTTGAGCACCACAAAAAAAAAAAAAAAAAAAAAAATGATGCCGAAGACACCACCTAAAGAGGTAGCACGGTAAGGATGCAGCCAAGATTGCATCCAAGTAATGTGTATATGTATATGTGTATTTATACATACATACATACATCTCCTTTTTCATAAATTGTTGGTGGTGGATTTTATCAGAATTATTTCAAATAATTTCAATAAGGCTAAGATGGACCATGTCCAATTCAGGCTAGCTGCCTCCAGCTGGCAAACAGGAAAGTTTTCAGCTGGGCTGAGTAGTTAACCTCCTTAACAGAATTTTCTTTCTTTTTTTATTTATTTGTTCTTTAGTGCACAATTTAGACCAATTCAATTTCATTTTGAATTATTCAAAACTTCACCCAATTTTATCACATTTCACATTCAATTTTCTCATTTAATATTTTAAATACATATTATCATGTACAAAATATATCCATTTAGTCAACATTTTCATAAACCTAGAGTTGTTAAAATGTGCGTAAGATATGTTTCAAATTGCTAAAAGAGCGGCATCAGCGAATGTTAAAGGACTATGTGGTTACGGGTTTGAATCCCCTCTCTCAAATTATTGTAATCTCAAATTATTATTATTATTATTATTTTGAGATTGTATTTACTTTTAAAATTTTATTTTAAGTGTATGATCCATTTTATATACAATTCTATTATTATTATTATTTTATTATATAAAAATTTGAAAAAAAAACATGGAATTAAATTTTATATAGAAGATTACTCTTAATTTTCACAATCTTTTTTTTATGCTTTTGAGAATGTATTTATAAATTAGATATATTTTTATTTAGATTATATTTGATTGTTTAAAATATTCACTCTTAATTATTTAACATGTATTTTTATTTTAATCATTGAACTTTTGTTACTTGTTTATTAGAAGTCTTATGTTGCAAGTCATGAATTTTTAGTTGATGCCATTGTATATTGAGTTTGACATAAACTTAAAAATAAATAGCTCCATGTTCACATTAAATACAATATATATTTTAATATAAATACTATAGTTTTATTAGTGTTTTGAGAACCAAAATCCATTTTTGAGCATAGGATTTAATACAAACTCAAGCTTCAAATTCCAAAGAAAATTTGAAAATGTATATTTTTTTAAGGTAAATTATAAATTTGGCCTTTATTATTTAATTGGAAGAAAATTAGAGTTTAATCTATATGGATTAAAAAATAGGCTTTATTTTTAGAGAAATATAGAATTCAGTTTTTATGGTTTGGAGAAATATATAATTTAGTCCCTATAGTTTTAAAAAATAGAACTAAGTCCTTATAGTTTATTAAAATGTAAAAAAGTACATATAATTTGTAAATCGTAAGTAAATTAAGAACGTAAATGTAACTTCTGATGTCTTGATAATATTTTTTTTTGTCCAATCAATTACTTATCTCGCACTCTCATCATTAAACACATAAATAAACTTTTACTTATTTTATTCACCAACAACTACGAAGACATATACTATTTTTTAGATCTTATCAAATCTTATGGACTAAACTCTAATTTTTCAAACTATAAGGATTATTAAATTATAAATTTTTCAAAATCATAAAGATCAAAGTTTGAGAATTAAACTCTAAGTTTCCTCGATTCATAAAAATTACATTATCATTTATCCTCTCTTTTACGAGCACAAGGAAAAAAGTTCAAAAAAATATACATTTTAATTTTTAAGACATGGGTAAAATGTTTTATGGATGCATTTTTTTTTTATTATATTAGATTAAAAATGACTTAATTTTTTATTAATAATAAATTAGTTTATTATTTGAAATTTTAACTTCCATTTTTTTTTTTTTTTTTTTTTAAGAGACAAGGAGGTTTGTTTGTTAGCTTTTTGTCTGTCATGAGTTTGGTATTAAATAATTGGATACCAAAATGGTAGATGTCACGTTGAAGTGAAATTAAATAAGTAAATTTACTTCAAATCAAAGACTTTCATAACACTTTCAATTAAGAGAACTCTGCATAAATTTGTGAAAGTAGACTTTGCAATATTAGACTTTTATTAAAATACAAGTTAATTTCAAATATCCACTCTATTATTTTTTTTAATTTTGCTACTTAAAAAAAGCAAGTTAATTTCATTATTATTCTTTTTATAAAGTCTCAAATTCAAAATACAATTATTCCATGTTATATATGAAATCTAGATATTGAAATGGAGCAGATGCTCCTAATGTAATTATTATATAAAAAAATGTTGGCAGTTCTTTTTTTACAAATAACTATTATTTTATTTTCAAAAATAAAGTAAAAATTAAAATAAGTTAAAAAAAAAAAAGAAAAAAAAAAGAAAAAAAGAGGTACTACAAAAGTTATTGACTATAAATGCAAGATGTAAAAACAAGTAGATTGATTTTTTTTTTTTTTTTTTTTTTTTTGTTTAAGGTTAACCTTTGTAGTTATTCTATTTTGATTTTTAAACTTTCAAAAATCTAATTTTAGTTTTTGAAAACATTTAAGGTTGTTCTATTTTGGTCATAAATTTTTAAATTTATTTCATTTTCATCCATAAGTTCTTAAATGTTCAATTTTAATCCATAAATTAATAAATAAATTCAAATAAATTAAATTTAGTTTTTATTAAATTTATTTTATAAACTTTTCTTTATAAAATTATCAAAAAATATGTTCACATATTTTATTTACTTATAATGAAATTATTAACATTATTAAATTAATTAAATAAATATTAACATAGAGATTAATTTTAAACTTTTTAAGTCCAAGGACTAAAATGAACCAAAGTTTAAGTTAATTGGGTAGAATTGAAATTTCAAAAATTTATAAATGAAAATGGAATTTATGAAATGAAATCAGACTTTTTAAAATTTACAGGGTAAAATAAAACAAAATTCAAAAATATGGACCAAAAAATGTCATTTTATTTTATTATTATTATTTTTTAATGTGCCAACAACAACTCCATACCAAATTATTATTTTTTTAATAATTTATTTTTTCTTGTTGTATAGCTGGTGGTTTGAAATACATTATGTGATAAACTCAAAGAAAATATATTTATAAGAGATTGACAAAGAGTGGAATATTTTGTATGTCATACCATAGAAACTTTAACTTAATCATATATTTATATAATTATATAATATTAATCAAAGTCCTTGAGATATTAAAGTCTACGTTATCTTAATTATACATTCATATATAATAGTAAGTCAGCTCAATCATGATAAATCAGCGTTCATGATCAAATTTGAATTTTTCACCTTCAATTATTAAAAAAAAAATTATTTCGGAGTCACTAATACAGATACAAATTAAACTTCTTTTTTTTGGCTCAATTTTTATTAATACAATAAGATATAAAAATTCCAATTATACTTTGTAATTATATTTTTCTTTTTTATAAAAATAAATTTGGTAATCAATGTGAATGAAACTATGTTTTTATGTTAATTAATGAAAAAGATTCCCTAAATTTGTTATTAAATGTACTTTGAATCAAATTAAAAAGTCATTATTGCTAACTAATAAATTTTTCATATGAAACAAAAATATTTTTGTGAGTCAAATAATGAATGGTTGGCCAAAGCAAATAAATTACTTGTCAAAGTCTCAAAAAAAAGGTGTCTTGTTGTGAAGCTTTCTAGTAGACAAACAACTCCATTACTTTCCACTCACACCCAACAAAGATTTGGTTCTTATTATATTCTTCTTCATCTTTTTCCATGCCCATTAATTTATTTTTTATTTTTTATTGTTTATTTTTTTCTAGCTGTCAAAAGGATTAAATCAATTTTATATATAGAATCCAAATTATAATAAAATTAACTTGATTTGAAAATTGAAAATTCAAATTTTAATTATATGGAAATTACATTTAAAGGTGTAAAATCAAGTATGAAGTTGAGTTTTTAATATTTAACATATATTTCGATGCGATTTGTGTACAAAGAAAAAAAGAAATTATTTTTGCAATTTTATAATCAATCTCAAACGTCATATATACTACAATTATTTCGGTTGATTTTTCTCCATTTGCCAATTAAATTGTTTATTTTAAAATGGTTACGAATCTTACTATAATTCAACGTTGAAAAAATAAAGAAATATTATAGCATTTATAAAATAGACGAACTACTCCTCTCGTTATAAATTAACCTTAGAATATGAGATCATCGTTATTTTTTCGAACATTTTTTTTAATGTTTTTTCATATATATGATATACACATCAATATGAAAAGAATGATCCAAGCACATTTTACCTTTTTTATAGATATACTTACAAAATTAGTCAAATCTAAAAAATAATTAAGAATTATAGTAACTAAAAAAAAAAAAAAGTAAATATAGTTTATTTTCACGTATTTTTTTATAATATAATATTTATAATACAATATCAATTATCACATAAGCATACAAATATTTTAAAATTTGATTACGTTTATAATTTTTTTGCAAAAATGACGGATCCAATCACAATTTCTTAGATATGGTAAGGGCTTTTTCCTTTGAATTATCTTTAATTTTAAAACGTAAACTCTCCCGACCACGTAAATTCAATTTTTTTTTTTTTTTTCAAAAATATTATTTAATTGGTTTAAAATAATATTAAGGATGGGTTTTGAAAATTTTATAATTTATGAAAACATTTTGGTGAGCATGTTCCAATGATTGTCAAACTTTATTATAATCTTTCGCATTATCCATGCGAATGGAAGTGAAACCAACCGAGTTCGACAAAAACCAGCTACACAGACAGGGCACTGACAGAAAAGATCGAGAAAGAGAATAAATAATCATGATAAATAATTTTTTAAATAAAAAAAATCATTTCTTTTTTTAAAATATGATTTTTATGAGTGTTAAAAAAATAATTTAGTCACGATATTTTATTTTTTAACTTAAGTAGAACATGTACTTTTATGATTTTAATATTTTAGTTCCGCGCCCTTATTATATTTGGAGATGTTTGTTTTAAGTGTTTATGTAGATTTTATTAACAAATTTTTATAATCATTTCTTAAAAACCTTATACAAACGAGCTATTATTACAATTTCTTTTTTATAATCACTCAACAAAAAAACTCTTCATTTCTAAACACTCGAAATAAACACTCCACAATTTTACAAACAAACACTCACATAATATCTAATATGTTATCCAAACTCCATGTGTGTATGAGCTACTTTTTCATTATCAATTGATTTTGAAATAGATGATCTAATATCAAACAAATTTCAAGAAAGATTATGGCAAGAACAAAGTTAATGTTTTATTTTTAAAAATTTTAATTTTATGTTCATCGTCATGATATATAAACTAGTTTGGAATCGTATGATGCATTAGTTTTATTGTTTTGAGGTAATACAGTTCAATATCACTATTACTGGTTCAATCGTGGAAATTTGTATTTGTAATCGTCTCCTCAATTTGTATTAAAAAAAAAAAAAATCTTATTTTGGAAGGATTTGGTGTTTGGAAAGGGAAGTTGGAGGAGGCTTTTGGGTGTACGCGTTTACAACGAATCGAAAGCTTTGTGTCGTTTGGCGGTGGGATTCTTCTGGTTTTTGTATGGAAATTGAGTTTGGTTCTAAGCATTGGAGGGGTTGTAACGGTAATCTAATAATCTTCTATTATTATATAAACTTTTCGAAGGTTTTTTATTTTTGTTTTTTCACCTAATTTAAATTCAAACTCTCTTTTTTATATGTTTCTTTCAAATGTGGGGCCCCAGTTTTGGCTGGACTCAAAAGCGCGTGATGCGACTTTCAAATTAAAAAAAAAAAAAAAAAAAAAAAAAAAAAAAAAAAAAATAGTGGAAATTTTATGGTATTTTCCTAAATATAAAAAAAAAAAGAAAAATGTTATTTAAGGGACTGTTTGGATCAAATTTCTCAAACCAGTAAATACTCATTTGCAATATACTTTAAATTACAATCATTATTTTTAAATATTTAAAATAAATTTTAATTTTAAATACTCTTAAAAAATATATCATCCTTACTTTATACAAAATAAATTTTCATTATAAACATTAATTCTAAATATTCTTAAAAATTATATCCAAACTAAGTTTTGACTGCAATCATTATTAATCATACTTCTAAATATTAAAAATAAATTATTATTCTAAATACTCTTAAAATTTACACCTAAATTTTTTTTGACTGTTTTAAATATTCAAAATTTAAAATACTAATTCTAAATACTCTTAAAATCTATATTAAACCTTCTCTAAGTCCTTTAGAGTGTACTCTTAAGATCTAATATCAAATTAGATAGTCATATGTCCAACACACCCTTCAAAATGGGATCATATTTGAAAATATCATCTTGAATCTTCGGTGGAGTCTTCGAAATTTCGGAATTAATAATCTACATAAAGCTATGATACCATATTAAATATTATGGAATTTTATCTCAATAGCAAATGATAATGATGAAAGTAGTCTACATATCATATAAATACGTTGAATAATCTTCACATTTTTAACGTGCGATAAGTGGTCACCAACATTATTCAACTTTAATTATACATAGCAAAAATAGAAAACAACACAATGATAGGCAAAAAATTGATTTTTTTTTTTATTTACAATATTGAACACAATTTAGAGAGTAGGCTTGATAAATTAATCAAATCTACAAAATAATTATAAATATTATTATTTTAAAAAAATCAACAAATATATTGTACAAATAAATATAATTTATATTTTTATAACGTAGTATTAAAGCGTATTAATAATCATCGACACAAATATTTTAAATTTAATTATAATTGTAATTATCGGGTGAAAATCTAATTTTACAATTATTTTTTTCAATGCCATCTCGTATAAGAAAACTTATCTATTTTCAAGCAAAAATATTATCAAATAGAATAGTTTTTTGGAACAATGAAATAGTTAGGGTAGATCTACTCATTATCAAATAGAATAGTTTTATTCAAAATTAAGAAGGTCTACTAATTAATTTTTTTTTTTCATAGGGCAACTTTTAATTTTTTTAATAATTCATATAATCTCAACCATTAGAATAGCCTAATTAATCGATTATGTAAGTCCAAGTTTTCTTTTCCATTTTTGAATTAAAGTAATTATAGACATATTTAACCAATTTACCAAATCAAACAAAGATTGGTTACAAAATATTAATGTTCGGCACAATTGGTTGATGGCTTGAGTTTTGAAGGTATGCTCCCTCCAAAATTTTAGATACAATACCTATTTGTGACACTAATTTATATAGTCTCCCTTTCTTTTGATGTCTCCCGATAGCTGGACTATGGACGAAGGTAATCACCCTTTATCTAACTTTAATTTTTGCATAGACTAAAGTAAAGCTTAAAATTTTGAGGACAATAATGGACAATATTAATTTAACCAAATTATAGTTACTAATATTTTGGTTAAATATTATTAATATATATATATAAATTTATTTATTTATTTATTTATTTATATTTATATATAGTTCCAAATAAATAAACCAAAAAACAGTGAATGTTTTGTATAGGATTTAATGTTAGTTTGTATTTAACGTGATAGTTTGGTGGGTGTATTAAATGAAATTTGATCCCAAGCTAACTTGAATTCGACAAAAACCTAATTGAATTATGAACCGTAAAGGTAGTAATTAATGTGGTAACATTATCTAATTATTCGGCTTTACTCTAATTAAATCTTAGATTTTACACATGCATATATTTAATTTAGGTTCATATATATACATAATTTGAAACAATATGTATACAATTAATTTATTTATTTTTTTAGTTTGAAACAATTACATGTACAATTTAAAGTTAGAAAGCTGTTTATGTTTATGCTTAATATGAAAAAAATGTAAGTTAAAGTAAACATAGCTTCAATTAATATAAAAATGATCACGAGATACGAAAATACATAAATGTAAATAAAACGATATAACTTCATTTTATTTCGAACTAAAGTTAAATCGGTTAATCGTCTTATTTGTATAGTTTATATACGTAAATAAAGAATATTTATTATTCAAAAAAATTAAACCTAGTTGTTTTTTACAACATAAAACCTCAAATATGATTTAATTAAACAAGAAAACATATGTAACTATAAAAAAAATGGATAAACACAAAATAAATGACTATAAATAAAAATAAATAACCAAAGGCTAATTTATTTTCAATTCTTGTTATTGGTAGCTAAACATGCTATTAAAATAATAATAGTAGTTGCTATTCCAATTAATTAAAGTAAATTAAAATGGATTAAAGCCGACTACACCGATAGTTCAAATAAAATATGAGTGGGGGCGCTTTAAATTTCAAATTTTGGCTCCGTAATTTGCGTTCATTGCCTTATCATTTGTATATCCTTTTCTTTTTCTTACGCGTTTCTCTTCCTTTATAATTTCTTTATTCTTTTCTTCTTTGTGTATAAAGTTACTATTAACAAATATAATTTTTAAACTAATAATTTAAAAGAAAAAAAAAAAAAAAAAAACACCCCTCAAAAGTTGGAACTAAGATCGGCAATTGGCGTTATATATATTTGAATTATTTTTAAAACGAGCACATTATAAATTTAGTACCTGCAGTTTCATAATAGTTAAAATTTAGTTCTATGATTTAAAATTCAAACTTTAGTTCTTATAATTTGAAAAAATTATAATATAGTCTATATAGTTAGAAAAATTAGAATTTAATCCATAAAGTTTGATAAAATCTAAAAAACAGTTCATGTTATTCATAAATACGAATTAAGTACGTAAATGTGAAGTATG
Organism: Cyclanthera cordifolia; assembly: GCA_037832605.1. NCBI lineage: Eukaryota > Viridiplantae > Streptophyta > Magnoliopsida > Cucurbitales > Cucurbitaceae > Cyclanthera > Cyclanthera cordifolia. The sequence goes on from JBBMEG010008771.1 coordinate 28,754, forward strand.
AATTATTTGTTTGTTGTTCAATTAATTACTTATCTCACACTCTTATCATAGGGACTAACTTTTATTTTATTTTTTTCTATATTTTTTAAATCATATGACTAAATTATATATTTCTCAAAATCATAGGGACTAAAATATAAATTTTCAAACTATATAAACTAAACTCTAACTTTGATGAAAGTATATGAACTAAATTTATAATTTACTTTTTTTTAAAAGTATTTATTAATTAATTGAGATAAAAATTAATCTTTTAATTATTGTATCATATGTGATATCATTAGAATACTATTCATTTCTTTTGAACATTATATACTTAACATTAGATTTATGCATATTGTAGCCATATATATTAATTATTGATATTTTTTTTCATTATTTTTATCAAATTTTCATCAACATTTTTCACAATTATCGAACATAAAATTCGACAATTAATCTATCATGAGCATTCTTTTCTTCGTAAATGTGTATGGAGGTTTAGTACTATTTTATTAGAGCTAGAATATTTTATAGATCGTGCTTAAGTTTGTAATTACTTATTTCAATATTCATTGTTTTCTCTAAATTTTCTCTACCTCTTATGAGGGTGTTTGTTTGAGATTTTATAGAGCGTTTATTTTGAGTGTTTATGTATGAGAAGTTATTATGAGTGTTTAGACATTTTTGTTTTTATAATAGCTCGTTTGTTTGATATAGTTTTAGTGGAGTGTTTACTGTTAAATACTTGTTTCTTTCATGGTTTTGGAAAAAGTTTTGTATATGTTATCTGTTTGTGTGGTGGTTTTGTTGTTGATTTCGAGTTAATTGCTTGTTTGTAAGGTGATTTTGGTAGAATGATTGTAATAAAAAAATTTGGAGCAATTATTTTATAGGTTTATGGAGCACTTATTAATTTGTGCGTTTATGGAGCATTTATTTGTGCACTTAAGTGCTTCATTTTTTGGTTTCCCAAATAAGCATTTGAGAAAACCTAACACCTCCGACTTAATTAAAATTCATAAACAAACGTCTCTTAATTGACTTCCCGTCCTCTTCTCGTCGCAATCTCATATACATTATGTCATATTCAATCAAGTAAATATAAATATAATTCATGAAATTATTTAATTTATTTTTATTGTATAACTACAAACTAATATATGTTAAAACATTATTTTGATGTGATTTGTCTCATTTTAACAAATTTTTAACTGCTCCATTTTAGGTTTATACTTCATAAGGAAATTTAAAATTGTCTCTTATTATAAGTTTAAGATACTATTTATATTAGTTTTATATATTTATAGACTAGTTTGGAATCTTAATTAAGCTCAAACTTATAAGAACACATGTAAACTAATTTCTTTAAAAAGTATAAACTAAAGGTTTGTAAATGTAATAATCAAATAGAAAGTAAAAATAGATTTAAATTTAAAAAAAAAAAACTTAATTCACCTCATTTTTAACAGTAGTTTTTTTGTACTAATAAAAAAAAAGAATTAAAATAATTTAGTGATTGATTTGACTAAATATAAATAACATAAAATACTGCTGTGGTATTCGTTTTTATTTATTTATTTTTATAGTCAAATGAATAATAAATGGAATAGTTAAAATAATAAATGAGATTAATGATCGAAAATAGTTAATGATGTGTACCGGTATAAGCACCACGTAGGATTCTAGCTCAGCATTTTGTCAGTCTCGCTCTGTCTTTACTCTTCCACATGGCATATTGGGCCCTAAACTCTCTTCGATGTTATCCACGTTGTATTTGTATTTTTAATAATCATTTTATTTTTATATTATAAAAATTAAAGTTTGTTTTGTCTATTCTTTTTTAAACAATTTGACAAAAATGCATTTTAACCTCGTCTCGGGTGCCATATGTATCTATATTTAGTGCTCGTTTGGCTACTGAGTAAGGGAAGAGAGAGAAAGAAAAGAGAAGTGTTAGTATATATATTTAGTATGTAAAGTTGGAAATCATAAAGTTGATGGGGGCGTTAGTTTTTTGAAATAAGAAGGAAATTAATATAATATTTTATAATTGAATATTTTTATTTTTTTATTTTTTTAAAAAATAAAATTTTAAAATGAAAAAAAAAAATATATGTATATATATGCATTGGACTGCATGTCCTTACTGATGTGTTTGGAAATTTGTGTAATTAACTAGTAATTCAAAAATTATCTATCATGATAATTAATTTATTGTTTGAAAATTGATGATAATTACTTTAAATTTAAATAAGGGATCTTTAAATAATTATTATTCGGTGAAGATATCATTTTGAAATTATATTTTAAACTTTCATTTAAGGTTAAAAAAAACCATTTTTGGATTTAGACACACAAACGTCGGACTTTTTATTTATGTGTTTGTTTGATTTTGATGGGTAAACTTTTAAATATCAAATTTTAATTTAGGTAAAAAAATAAATTTAAGAAAAATTACTTAACTTTTGATTCACCGATTTGAGTTATAGTTTTTTCCTTTCAAATAATAATAATAATTCATAGGAAAATCCCAATTTTACTACTCTTTTCAACCCATTTGTTTAAGATTATTAGCAAATTGATTGAGGCTAATACATAATTGATTTAGCATACGAGTTTAATTATTGATTGAATGCTACAGACTTAGCAAATTTTGATCATTTAGAGAGACAATCCATTTTTATAATATACAGGAAACATCTCATAATTTTTCCAAATAGAGTTTTTGAGTTTTTTTATTATATACGTGAAAAAACTCTTAAATTTGAAGTTAATATTAATTAAAATTATTTTAACAACGTTACAATTTTGAATACAAATATTGAACATTGGAACGTATTTATTAAACTTATACACAAATATGAAACATTTTTAGCCAAAATAACAAAATATATTTCATAGTAACACATTTTAATATTTTAATAAAATGAAAACTTTGAGTTTAGCTCCTCTGAGTTCGAGAACACCACTTGTTCTTATATAGTATGGTGTACAAATTTACATCGAATGAGTTAAGAAATGCCCGTGAGAGTCGAACTTGTTCTTATATAGTATGGTGTACAAATTTACATCGAATGAGTTAAGAAATGCCCGTGAGAGTCGATACATAATTATCTACGAATCAGTTTTTTTTTTTTTGAAATTAAAAGAGATTCAAATATTAAAATGAATCAAAAATTTAATTTTATAGATTAAAATTAAGTTTTTTTAAACGGTAAGACCGAAAGTTGAAAATATTTTGAGTGAAGATGTTTTAGCATTCATTCAATTAATATTTATAGATGTTTTTTGGTTGTTCTAAAAACAAAAAAAAAAATTGTATTTTAACTTCGTTGGGTGCGTTGACAATAATGCGGACGCGGTGCACCACACTGAAATGGGGCCCCCATCAGCGCCGACGAAAGAGCCGATGAACCGCATGGGACCCACTTCCACGCTGGCCATTGATTTCGCTTTCCTTACGTGGCCCGCTGTTATGATCTGACCTGGCGTCGATTTTCCATCATTGGATTTCCGATGATCACCGTTGATTTTACGTAATCGTAAGGGTGGAACAGCCTCATCTCTGATGTAGACGCCAGCAGCAGATCGTAGCGGCATTGACGATGTTTGGACTTGGTAATTAATGAAAATAATGCATGTGTTATTTAATTTACAACTAGTCAAATCATTTTTGTAATATGTAACTCAATTTTTCGTTTTTTCGAATATAATTATGTGTAGACGTTTATTTGCAAAATTTTTGAATATTTAAAAAAATTATTTTGAATAATTTTAAAGATGAAAATATAATAATAATTTATTTGTATGAATGCTTTAAAAGTGGTTATAATTTGTTTTTTTATAATTGTATATTATACAAGAGTGTTGAGTTTACTTATATGCACTTCAACCATGATATTTATAGGCAGAGAAAATAAATTGAAAGTTATTTAGTAAATGAATGATGATCATAGTTTTAATTAATAATATCTCAACATTCAATAGATCATTAATTAACCTAAACTATAATTATTAAATAAAAGGGGAATGATATGAAAAGAGTTACTCTTATAAAATAATTATAAATGTAATACAATAGTTGCTTGTACGTTTTAATAGTATATAATAAGCAGTCATAATTAATAAATATATTATAAAAAAAAAACCTCAAATTACTTATTAATATTAATGATCATACTTATTTTTAAGGTAATTAGATTTGAAATTATTTTATATATTTGATTAATTTGGTAAGTTTTCATAAATGTAAAGTATATAAGCGATCAATCAAATGCACACACAAAAAAAATCATAATTAAAATCATACGATGATTTATTAACTATAAAATCATATATTCAAATATTGTTGAATTAAAAAAATACAAGTATTCTCACAATATTAAAAGTAATCATTCAATTTACTATTTATACTTTAATATGGATACTCCACTTGTTGTGTTAACAATAAATATTAAAGACTATTAGTCATTAAAATGTGGTAGAGTTGGGGAGATTATTTTATAATTTTTATTTTATCATCCGTAGACTATTTACTTACCTACCATATTTTAAGAGCAACGAAGAATAATTCAAAAGAAAAAAAAAAAAGCGAAACAATTGTTTATTTTTAAATTATTATGAATGAATGGACAATTTGATGCAGGAATAAAACCAATATAATTGTTTCAAAAAATAAAAAAATAATAATAAACTATATATATATATATATATATATATATATATATATATTTTTTTTTTTTTTTTCTTTGTTTATTGAAAAAAACTTTTAAAGTTAAAAAATAAAATAAAATTTCATAAAAGACATGAACGGC
>JBBMEG010008791.1:0-13140 GCA_037832605.1 Cyclanthera cordifolia
CGCGTTGGTTTCATTGTTTAGTGGTAATCCAGTGACGAGTTCGATGATGAAATCGCTATTTGACTTTCATTTATTTGAAAAATAGAAAAAAATATAAAATGAAAAAGAAATAAAAAACAGAAACGGGGACTAAAATGTCCCATTCTTATGGGCTTTGTTATTTATCCCATCGGCCCAAATAAGTTGGGGAGAATTGACACATTAAGAATCCACGGCGAAGAATCGACCCGAGCTGTTGGCGAACGACTCGACACTTCGAGAATCTCTTGAAGCTTCAATCCATGGCCGATTACTCCGCCAAGCACGGGCGTGATCAGCCTCTGGTATTTCCGTTTCTCCTAAGCTGCTGTATTCAGAGATTACTCGTTTTTTTTTTTTTTTTTTTTTTTTTTTTTTTTTTTCTTTTTTTCTCGCTTGAACTTTTACCTCTTTTTTTTTTCTGATGGAGTTCCAATTGCTTTGTAATTCATTGTCCGGGATTGAGCTATTAAGCTTGTGGTTTTTCGAACATTGGAATTCAATGGAGGTCTGATAATACGTGCAGTTTTGTTCACTTGCGGTGCGGTGATTTATAAGCTGAATGTATTGAAATAGGGATTAGCGGTTGTAATCTGACTTACTGCCGTGTTTGTGTTTGCCATTAAATTGTTATTATTGGTGTGTTTTTCGGTCAAATGAATGGGTGTGTTTACTTTCTTTAATTATATTGAGGTGTGTGTGTTTTTGTCACTTTCTTTCTTCCCCAGGATTTCCAGGGATTTTTGAATGACTTGCAGGATTGGGAACTCTCGGGAAAAGACAAGAAATTGAAGCCACAGGCCATTGGTAAAGAAAAGGAGGTATTACTCTACCAAGCTTTCTGTTGGATAATGAAATGCTCGTAGTAAAACAAGAAACTCCAATCATCATATTCAGTGTTTTTGAAAGCTCAAATGGCACTAAGGTGCAATAGCCTATTTTGGGACTTAGGTGCTAGGTGCAAAACAAAGCACTTTTTCATTTGTCTTTTGTTTTTTATTTTTTATTTTTTTGAGGCACACTACGTACTAGAACATTTATAAACACGTGATACCATAGTTGTAGTGGGAATATTAAAAAAATAATTTCAAGATAGTAAATGTTGTTTTTTTAGTTAATAAAAAAACCCCCTAAAACGTAAGATTTTTTGCGGTTAAGAGAATATATGTGAGTTTATTATTATTCTTTTATTTATTTATTTTTACTATTAACTCAAAATGTGTGCACCTTTTTACTTGAGGTGCTCAAGGTGCTAGACTTGCGCTCTCACCCTTAGCACACTTAAGGCACGAGCTTGTTTCCTTTTAAATCATATTGATTATATTGACTTTCTTCCACTATATATATTTCTTAAATCAAAGAATTTGATTCTTATGATAAAAATAGTATTTATGTTGGTTATGTTTTATAAGGACAATAATTCGACCTCTTTAGGAACTAAAAGGTAATTAGTTTAGTCAAGGGCGGCCTTTCATATGAAATAATTTCTTATGGATTATCTTGACAAACAAATCTAATAGAATTAGATGGTTGTCACGTGAGAATAGTCAAGGTTCTCTTGAGATTACTCGAACACTTGCCAATAAAATTTAAAAAAAAGAAAAGAGGATGATGGTTAGATCAAGATCTAACTTTTATTCAGTGAGGTGTTTAAATTTGTTGTGTGGGTAGGGTAGGTTATTAATAATAATTGCTTGATACTATTATGGACTATTTGAGGGGGACCTAAGTGATGTTTTAGCTAACCAGGGTAGGAGGCAAGCAGAAAAAGCTTCACCAGCTGATTACTTGAAACAGTACGATCCAGTTAACCGCCTATCTAGAAACTTCCAGACTGAACAGAGTTTTGTTGATGCTGCTTCAGAGAAAGAACAGGTAGGGGTAGCATTCTTTTCTATATGTTTTATGATAGAGACACTGGTACAAAGCAATCATAAACAAGTTGACTCTTGACTTCATGGCGTGTGTGATATATCTTCATATTCCAGGGTAATGAGTATTTTAAGCAAAAGAAGTTTAAAGAAGCCGTTGACTGCTATTCAAGAAGTATTGCTTTGTCACCAACAGCTGTTGCCTTTGCAAATAGGGCCATGGCCTACCTAAAAATCAGAAGGCAAGTTTCAGTCTGTAGAATCAAAACTTTCTTTTAATTTAATGCATTGTTAGGGAATCTGTTTCTGATATTTCTTTGAAATGAAATATTGCACCTTTGTTTCTAAGTAAATTTTTGCTATATGCTGTTTTACCAATTAAACAGTGCTCTTGGGTCTTGATGTGACAAACTATGATTATTAAATTGTGCGAAAGTTGTTGCGTGTTTTTGTTATCCTCATATTTCCACTTCCCTTGAGTCAGATTTCAGGAGGCTGAGGATGACTGTACCGAAGCCTTAAACTTGGATGATCGACTTATTAAAGCGTATTCACGCAGAGCAACAGCTAGAAAGGAACTCGGGAAGGCTAAAGAAGCCTTGGAGGGTACTAAAACAAGCTTTTTATTTGCACATGGGTATTTTAAGCTTTTTATCCATATGATACATTTGTCTTTGCTGATTGTAGATGCTGAATTTGCCCAGAGGTTGGAGCCTAACAACCAAGAGATCAAGAAGCAACATGCTGAGCTCAGAGCTCTTGTTGGGAAAGTATGTTTTGCAGCGTTAATTAGTATATCTGATTTTTACTTCGTAAATATATGGACCTATTTTGAAATGAACTATATACGGGTGAATGTGAGAGAGGGAGTTTTGATATTTCAGTTCAGTTAAATGAGTTTTGCGACATTTCAGTTTATTATTTTTGTTAAATATCTGGACCTCCCTTGTACTAGTGAATGTGAGAGACGGAGATGATATTTCATATGAGTTATGTTGACCAGATATTGTCATTTAGTTTTTCTTTTACATGCATCAATCTTGTAGGAAATTCTTGATAGGGCATCCGATGCTTTGAGAAGCTCTGCAAAAGATAAGGAGACAGTTGAAAATTTCCACTCCCGAGCAAAAATTCAGGACATTTCTGCAGTCTCAAGCAGCACACTAAAGACAGGATTGTCGACATCTCAAGAACGCATTGAAGTAAGGATTTGGATTATTAATTTTTTGTTGGCCATGGTAGCCACTATCCCGTATTTAGTAGGGATGGACTACTATTGTCATTCAAAATAGGGAGTACGATAATACGTGCAGTTCTGTTCATTTGCGGTGCGGTGATTTATAAGCTGAATGTATTGAAATAGGGGTTAGTGATTGTGATCTGACTTATTGCTGTGTTTGTGTTTGCCACAAAATTCTTATTCTTGGTGTGTTATTCAGTCAAATGAATGGGTGCGTTTATTGCCATTTCTTATTGAGATGTGTGTGTATTGATCACTTTCTTTTTTTTCTTCGGATTTCCAGGGATTGTCGAGTGACTTGCAGGATTCGAAACTCTCCCTTAAGGAAAAAGACAAGAAATTGAAGCCACAAGCCGTTGGTAAAGAAAAAGAGGTATTACTCTATCAAGCTTTCTGTTGGATAACACAATGCGTGTTGTGAAACAAGACACTGCTATAACTATATTCAGTGTTTTTAAAAGCTCTAGTCGCATCTGTGGTGCAATAGCCAGTAAGACTAGTAGCTCAGCATCATCAATGTACCCTTAATTTTTGATCTATTCTTATGTACTAAGTTTTAGGAGAATATGTTGGTAGATATCCTATGACATGCTTTTCTCATGTTATGTACATTTGCATTAGATTATAGGTTCTGTTGCATGCATGATGTGTTGTGAGTGTTGAGTCACCTTTCTTGATAGTGTGAGCATGTAGGTCGGATGGCCTAGACACATCTCTGCTCCACCACAGAGTGGTTGTAGTAGATCATAGGGTCTATCCCTATGTGGTAAGTCAGGAAACGATCCATCGAGGTCGCCGGATGCCGCAAAGCTCTTTGTCAGAATATTAAAAAAAAACTTCTAGGTTAGTAAAAAAAAAACTTCTAGGTTAGTAAAAAAAAAAACTTTAGGTAAGTAAATGTAGTTTTTTTAGTTAATAAAAAACCAAATGTTACGGGTTTTTTGCTATAATGCAAGCTATAATGCAAGGTTTTTTTTTGCTATAATGCAAGGTTTATTTTCCTTTAAAATAATATATACGGGTCTTACAATTAACTCAAAATGTGGTGTACTTTTTACTTTGAGGCACTCAAGGTGCTAGACTTGTGCCCTGATCCTAGGCATGCCTAGACAAGCCTGTGAGCCTTTAAAAATTATTATTCTTGTAATAAAAATAATATTTATATTGGCTTATGTTTTATAAGGACAATAGTTAGACCTGACTTTGGGAACTGAAAGGTAATTAGTGCAATCTACGACAGCCATTCGTAATCGACATTTTTCTTACAGTTCCGGGCTTTCTTGACAAGCAAATGTAGTTGGGTCATATAGTTGTCACGTGAGAATAGTCAAGGTTCCCATGAGGTGGCTTGAACACTTACCGATAAAAAAGAAAAGAGGATGATAGTTAGATCAAGATCCAACTTTTATTCAGTGAGGTGTTTAAATTTTGTTGTGTGGGTAGGGTAGGTTAATTGACAATAATTGCTTGATATTATTATGAACTATTTGTGGGGACCTACGTGATGTTTTAGCTAACCAGGGTTGGAGACAGGCAGAAAAAGCTTCACCAGCTGATTACTTGAAACAGTACGATCCAGTTAACAGCCTATCTAGAAACTTCCAGACTGAACAGAGTTTTGTTGATGCTGCTTCAGAGAAAGAACAGGTAGGGGTAACATTCTTTTGCTTATGTTTTATGGTGGAGACACAGTTGGTACTAAGCAATCATAAACAACTCAGACTCTTGACTTCATGGCTTGTATAATATATCTTCATATTCCAGGGTAATGAGTATTTTAAGCAAAAGAAGTTTAAAGAAGCCATTGACTGCTATTCAAGAAGTATTGCTTTGTCACCAACAGCTGTTGCCTTTACAAATAGGGCCATGGCCTACCTAAAAATCAGAAGGCAAGTTTCAGTCAATGGATTCAAAGCTTTCTTTTAATTTTATGTATCGTTAGAGAATCTGTTTTTGATACTTCTTTGAAATGAACTATCACACCTTTGTTTCTAAGTAATTTTCTGCTATAAGCTGTTTTACCAATTAAACAGTGTTCTTGATGTGACAAACTATGACTAATAAATGTGCTAAATTTGCGTGTTTTTTGTTATCCTCATATTTCCACTTTCCTTAAGTCAGATTTCAGGAGGCCGAGGATGACTGTACAGAGGCCTTAAACTTAGATGATCGATATATTAAAGCATATTCACGCAGAGCAACAGCTAGAAAGGAACTCGGGAAGGCTAAAGAAGCCTTGGAGGGTACTAAAACAAGCATCATAATTGCACATGGGTCTTTTAAGCTGTTCATTCATCTGATATATTTATCTTTGCTGATTATAGATGCTGAGTTTGCCCAAAGGTTGGAGCCTAACAACCAAGAGATCAAGAAGCAACATGCTGAACTCAAAGCTCTTGTTGGGAAAGTAAGTTTTGCAGCATTAATTAGTATTTCTGATTATTTTTCTTAAAGCGTATGGTCCTCTTTTGAACTATATACTGGTAAATGTAGGAGAGGGAGTTATGATATTCCTGTTAAGTGAGTTTTGCAGCATTAATATTTGAGATTATACCTCTCTTGTACTAGTGAATGCGAGGGAGGGAGATGATATTTCATATGAGTTATGTTGACAAGATATTTTCATTTAGTTTTTCTTTTACATGCATCAATCTTGCAGGCAATTCTTGATAGGGCATCGGGTGCTTTGAGAAGCTCCATAAAAGATAAGGAGACTGTTGAAATTTTCAACCCTGAAGCAAAAATTCAAGACATTTCTACTGTCTCAAGCAGCACAATAAGGACATCGACATTTAAAGAACGCATTGAAGTAAGGATTTGGATTACTAATTTGTTGTTGCCCATGGTATCCACTATCCCGTATTTACTAGGGTTAGACTACTATTGTCCTTTGAGAGTAGTAGTCAAGATGGGTGCTGTACTGATAAGAAAAAATGCTATACATTTCCTGTAACATCTCAATGAAGATATAGCTGACTTTTCTCTCTCTTTCTCAAGTTTTCTGAAAACTATATTTTGCTATAAAATTAAAAACAATGTTGGTGCATAACTGCTTTGTAACTCCCTTAACCTGCTCTCTTTTGTAGTAGGTTTATTCTATTCCTTCGTTAAAATACTCTATGGAGAGAAAAATTGCAGATAGTCAATCACTGATAAGTTATACTGCTTATATCTTGGCTTTAGTGTTCTCTGTATTTGTTTTGAGTTTATCTCCTCAAGTTTACCAAATAAGATGGATTTTTTTTGCAAGTTTTTTGGTACTTCATTAACTGTAGTTCTTATTTGAAAGCTGGGTGTCAGCCATATGATGTTTGAGCTTTTGGACTCTATTCTTAGGAAAATGGCGAGGAAAAAGCTGTCAAGGCATCTGCACGTTTAGGTGCAACTGAGGACAGAAGTAGAGGAGCTGAACTCAGATACAAACAAGAAACAAAAAATGGTTTTCACGAAGACCCAAGTTCTCATTTGGGGGCATCAGAGGTCTCTTGAGATTCATTAACTGTTTTTTCTGCCTTTTACACTGTCTTTCAGTTGTTGGTTCCCATGTTTATGTTAGCATACTACCACTTTTTGTCCAAAAGATTCACAAATACGATTGCTGCGCTAGTTTCTTGTTTGCAAACCATTGCAGGGTTCATTTTAAATCTGTTCATTGAAATCAAGTTGAAGTTTGCTTTCATTTTCTCGATGAATAAAATTTGTCTCTTGTTTCCAAAAAAAAAAAAGAAAAAAAAAAGGAAGTTTGCTTTCCTATTTGGTTTGTTTCCATCACATTCCGTGCTTTGTGAAGTGAGGTCATTCTTGATTCTATAACCCTTGTTTGAAACGCTCTTTACTAAAAAAAGGGTAAAAGAAGAAGTGAAGTTCTCATGCTTATATTGATCCTTTTTAAAGAGCCTGCAATCTCTGATGAGAAGTTCGTATTCTCTGATGAATTCACCATTCTGAAGTTGACTCAATTTATAAAGAATCTGTGTCCTATTATAATAATCAAGGCATGCTTGAATATAGTATAGAATTGAACCATAGGAATTTGAATCATGGAGGAGGCTTGAGTTAGTGACTTCAAGTTTAAGTCCTCCATTGCTAGACTTGAAAAGTGCTCTCTCAAGCCTATCAATTGCAACGGATTAGGAGACTTGGTGCTCTAAAATTGACTGGTGTTGGCCAGATTATAACCATTTCTCTCACAGTTTATGGCTAATACGAGAGTCATTGCCAATAATACATTTATTCAAGAATTGGGACTAGGAATAAGAGTGCTCTCTTTTGGCTTTCCTTGAGGCATTGAAGATAATAATCTCTTATCGACACGCTCAAGCCTTATTCCAGACTCAAAAGCCAAGAGTTCATGATCAGTCGAATTGAAACTCTTTCATTCAAAGTCCTTCAGTCTTAAGAGGAATGTATTATATCATAGGCTAAGCGGATGGGGGAAATGGAAGGTTTCTACTTAACCATTTCTCTCACCTTTTATCGATTTGTGAACCATGTTATCAGCTCATGCTCATTTGGATGCTATAACCCTTCCTATGTATTTTTGCCACTTAGTCTGTTTTCACACTTATTCTACTCTCCTGCCAATATTTTCAGAGGAATCATGTTTCGAGAAAGCCAGAGCTGAAGTCTTCAGTGCAGGAACTTGCTTCTCAAGCAGCTTCTAGAAGTATGGTTGAAGCTGCAAAAAACATTATAGCCCCTACTACTGCCTATCAGTTTGAACTTTCTTGGCGAGGATTCTCTGGGGATCTTGCACTGCAGGCTTGTCTTTTAAAGGTATGTTATATACACAGACTATGCTGTCAAAGGTATTGTGTTCATTTGGCTGTCCACGTTAATACGAATTTATGTTAATTTCATATAAAATAAAAACTGTTGTCTGATAAATAATAGGTGGCATATTAAAGAATTCTTTGTCAATCGGTCAGTCAATTGTTTGATCTTCTTAAACCATATGATAACATCAACTTGTTTTACAATGTATGATCCCTAGAGAGTAGAGACCACTTGCTTAGTGTATCAAATCACACACTAGTTTCGACTACCGGATATTGTAGGTCTTTAGGTTTCTTCCTGTTTTCCTGTCAGTTGGACCATCAATTGGCTGATGTATTTGGGTATAATGAAACATTTTTCAGATAAAGAAACCTTTCATTTATAAATGAAAATGTGTAGGATTGGGTATAAGAAAACATCACTTTCATTTTTGTGGTAGTGAGCACTCTGCCTATTGGCATGATGGCCTTGCAATAAACTTCACTGTGATAACAGTAAATAAATGCGTTGGTGGGAATCCATTAAGCCCAATATATATATCATTTTAATCTGCTTCTTTCCGCAGTTTTTTTTAACGCAGTTATCTTTTTTTAGGCCATTTCTCCAGTCAAGTTGCCTCATATATTCAAAAATGCACTAACAACGCCAATTTTAATAGACATTGTCAAGTGCGTGGCAACCTTTTTCACGTAAGTTGAAACTTTCCAACTTGTCCAATTTGAATATAATTTAAAACATCAATGCCTAACAGTCCATATTGGCCTTTTGAATTTGCAGTGAAGAGATGAATTTGGCTATTAGTTTCTTAGAAAATTTAGCTAAGGTCCCAAGATTCAGCATACTCATGATGTGTCTTCCATCCCATGAGAAGTCTGGTAAGTTGTAAAAACCCTTTCCACTCTCTTTTTGAATGGTAAGCTTCATTTGCTATGACTTTTTCTTTGAGGTCCCAAGTTTGAAACTCATGAGTTAGTTTAATTATAAAATTCCTTGTTGTCTCCTGAGTCTAGGCCTTTGGATGGATGCGGATGCCCCAAGTATGTAGTGGGGCTAAGCTCCGATTCTCGGTAATAAAAAAGTACCCCTTTTTCCTAATATTTCTAATCTTCATGGTTGAAAGTTTAGCAATTACATTTGCAACCGAACTTATTTTGATAAAAGAACTTTGCAACTATAAGATTGGTTTGGTGTATTGCACTTACTCATATGACATATCCTTAAACAACATAGTCGTTGGAGAGGCCTGCCTTCTTGTCATTTTGTTACTCCTCTTTCTCTGGATTCTTTTCTTGTGCTTGTGTTGAGAAAAAAAGGTTATGCAAACTCCAAAAAAAAAAAAATAAAAATAATAATAATAAACATGAGGGACCAGTAGTTTTTTTAGTGTCTAGGTCATCTTACGTGCACCTCAACTATCTACACGGGACTCTGACTATTTTTACTGAACTGCCTCGACTATTAGTGTCTTTGCTTCATACAGAATATGCGCAGCAGATTTTTTGGCTCATCTCATCTTTGAGTTGTAACTAATCCCCTTTGCTATCATCTGTCATCCTGTTTTGAAGAAGTATTATTTATTTAGGTTAAATTGCAAATTGGTTCTTCTATGGTTTTACGAGTTAGAGTTTAGTCCTATAGTTTGATAAAACTTAAAGATGTCTTTGATGAATTTATAGCTATCCATGTGTAAATGATGTGTTCTTTTGTATGGTATTGATTGATAATGTGGACTAAATAGCTGATTGGATAAAATTCAGAGTTACTAATTTCTAGAGAAACTGCATTAAATTGTTAATTTTTAACTCATTTTTTATCCAATGGTGATGTATAGCTAACAATCATGTACTTAGTGACTTTTTTAGGTTTTAAGTAATCATAAAGATTAAATATTACATTTTTAAATTATAGATACTAAATTCTTTACTTTTATCAATGGATCAAATTTATAATTTAATCTAGGGTAAATTATAGATTTGGTCCTTATAGTTTGATAAAAGTTGGAGTTTAGTCCTTAAGATTTGAAAAATTAGAAACTAGTCCTTAAATTAAGGTAAATGATCATTAGGATTTTTGTTTTTGTAACTAAATGGTAAATAGAATAAGGGCTTTCTAAACCTATTTTTTCCAAGATTATTTCCTCCATTGTGACTTTTTATCTCCCTCCCATGATTTTCTCTAATTTGCTCCAATGTTTCATTCAACACTTGTTTTTTGGACTTTTTATACCACGCTTCTGACCAATAACTTGTAATGAAACGAGCGAACCAAAGCAAGAGCAATTTTCTTTCGACTTCCTGCACCATTCTTCTTTCAGTATGGAGGAGTATAATAACCCAAACTTGGTGATTCTCTCTCTTTGCTTGATTTCATGTGAGAAATTAGGTTTTTCTCAACAAACAACTTAGCCTCAAATGGTCTTTTCCAAAGCTAGGCATTGCTTCACAGAAATGCCATGGAAGACGTGAAAATAGAGCTTGTTCTAGCCCAATGATCTTGTTGTGAGGTGAAAGAGAAAAATGGACAAGACGATGGCGGGGAAGATGATTTTAAACCCTAATTTTATTTATAAAATAAAAACAAATCCTAATTACCATTTACCTGCCCGACCCATTATTAATGGAAACTAACGCTGTTAGTTCTTTTTAACAGTCAGGACTGTTTTTTATATTTCATGAAACCATAAGTACTAATCTCTAGTTTTTCGAACTCTAGGGACTGATTTCTAACTTTTAGCAAACCACATGGACCAAATTTATAATTTACCCTTTAATCTATTATTACGTGTATATATTTCTTTTATAAGAAACATTTCATCAATGTCTTGAGCCAGCAATGCAGTATGAAATTTCTTTGTTCTAGCCCGTACCTCTATAATTAAAGCGTGGTAACGGTAAGCATGAAAAACATTGTAGCTGAGGAGATGAATGCAAAATGCTTTAAGTCATACCTTATTGGATAAATTTATATAGAAAGCTAAATGTTCATAGAGCCTCACATTCTTCAGCCTATGGGCCAAGTTCCAAGACATTATATTTTGTTAGGAACTGCTTATCTTATCCACGCAGCCTCCTCTAATAGTATCAAAAATCTGGGGGCTTATCCTTGCTGAGTGTTTTAGTTATTTGTACACTAATTTTGAAGCGTGAAACAGGGCTCCTCAAGATTTGGGATGAAGTATTTTGTGTTAAAGCTGTTCCAATCGAATACGCAGAAATGCTCGATAGCTTGCGTTCAAAGTACTTCCTTAAACAATGAGAAGAAGAAGCATTTTGTCTTCAAACTCTGCCTCTCTCAACTCAACCCTGCTGCTTAATATTCGGTATAAAGTATTTCAATGACTTGTCTGTTTTTTGGGTCACAATTTGGCATGTTTGACATTTTTGTATGACCGGAAATTGGAGTTTCGCTTCAATATATTCGGGGCATCCGTGCCTTCTCAAAGGAGACAACAAGGAATTTTACAATTAAGCTCAACACTGGGTCTCGAGACCTCAAAGGGAGCATACCTTGTAATCGCAAACCTCAATGACGAGGCTGCTTCTTGGGGCATGTTTGGCATATCAAACACTCGCAATGTAGTTAGAATGTTATAAAAATGTCTACTCTCTAGTACAATCTAACTTTCCATTCTCTTCTATTATAATCCTATAAATATGCTTGAAAATTATCAGAATCTGCTCATGGACTCAAATTCTCGACGACATTCTTGATGAGGATTCAGTTGTACAACCCGTGGAACAAATCATGTTCAAGTAGGCTGGGTTGCACTTTTCTAAAATTTTGACAAACATCTAAGTTTTCCTAACATGAAGAATTAGGTAGTTTGTAGAATTTGGTATATTTGACCATTCATGGGTCTATTTAGATTACTACTTTTCCTAGAATTGATATTCTATTTAAATAGCTATATGTAGTAGAGTATCACATGCTTGGGGCAACTGCTGAGTTTTTATAAAGGATGAGTTATTCTATTAGAAAATATTTTGGGTAGCATATGAGGGGTGTAATCAGATTGATTTGGTTTAAAGGCCAAATTGGAAATAAACCGCCCAAATATGTTAAGGATACTTAAAACTGAAACCAATCCGTCCTTGTAACATAACCAAATCACTTCGGAACTATTAACCGACGGTTCAGACGGTTTGTTTTGTCGGTTCACTAATGGGAAGACATGCATGCAAAATAAATTGGTGAATTTCAAGTTATTATTTCCTTTTGTTTAGCATTCGCTAATAAACGATTGAATGTAAAATAAAACACCTAATCCATTCCAGGTTTAGAAGAAAATTGAATGATTCTCGTGACTGTTTGAGCTGTCATACATTTTTGTTTCAATTTTTTAACATGGTTCAGTTTATATCCAATACAATCTTGTTAATATCCGAAATTGGCCGAAATTATTTGGTTACGGTGGGTTGAGCAGTTTTTTCGGTTTTGCCTTGAAGTTATTATACAGTGTTTTGAAAGGCACACCCAATACTGGGTGTGCCTTTCGGCACAAGACAAGGCTATGCGCGCGTCTTTTGGCACCTTAAAGCCCTAAGGCGTGCTGGGATTTAGTTTTATTACATTTGGGATGTAAGTTTGAGTTAACCTAACAATATTATAATGGTAGTCTAAACATGAGTTTGAGTTATTATAATTTAATCTTAGAGGGTAACTCATTTCTAGAAGGGGTGTCCTTGGAAAGCACTAGGGTATTAGTGTCCCTGGAAAGGCTCAGTTGCCCCATGATATGTGTTGTAGTAGTGCGCTGCCACATGCAGGGTGATAATTGAAAGGGTACTTTTCCTTTCAACTGGACCATCCTTTAATCAAAAGTCTTTATGTTATTATGTAGGACTTGCAATTTTCTTTGTTACTTTACTGTTACTTAAAGATTTTCTGTTGCATCATAATCCAGTTGGGGTCCATAATTTAAAATGGCTTTACACAAATCATATGCTGCTATGAAATTTATGTTACATGGCTGCCTGCATTGCTGTCAATCATCACCATCATTATTATTATTTGACAATTTGTGGGATGGATATATAAATGTCTCATTGAGGTCTTTAGTGTAGCATGCTGTGGTCCTGGATCTCGAGGTCTTTAGTACAAGATGTTTTTATCGAGGGAGAGTATTGTTAGTTGAGGCTACGGATTTTGAGATATAATTTCTTGAATGTTTTTAGTTCGTGGTTGTTGAGAAGCTTGGATGTTGGAGTTATTATAAATCACTCTTTAAACAACTTT
>JBBMEG010008818.1:0-75050 GCA_037832605.1 Cyclanthera cordifolia
ACTTTGTGACATGTCGGGTCATTAAGCGAGGTTCACCAGGCCTCGACTAAGCATCCATCGAATACGCAGCGGAAATATCTTGGTTTATGCTTAACTGCAAACGCATCCACTTGGCCAACGGGATTCCAACATGTTATGGCGGCACGCCCCCAGAAAAGGTGGCGAGCCTCTATACCGAAGGCAAGGGCGCAATGTCGGCACACCCGTGGCGTCCGACATTGTCCCCAGATTTCTATTCCCGAAGAAGACGCCTAAGACACTCGTCTTGCAAGCGCTCGCCCACACCATGAAACACTCATGTGCCACAGGGTAGCTCGCTTAGGCCACAAGGCCAAGGGGTGGTGGAGAGTTGACACCATGTCTCCCCTTATAGTACATTTTGGACCATTTTCAGTCTGTCACCCATGCATGTCTTTTTGGCAAGGAATCAACACCAGCGTAGAGCGTCCGTCCGATGTCTGATTGACATCAAACTTGGCGAGCTTTCATCTTAGCTTCATACGGGTTTAACTCCAGAGCCGCTCGTTAAAACTCCATCTCGAGTCTTGACATCGTCGGGATGGCTCGGGGCCTCATCTGCCCCCACTAAGCCTTGACACTGACTCCTTGACACGATCGTGGCTTGCTGTCTGATGTATCTAGCGGACACAAATCAACACTCTACTTGGTGTGATGGATGATGTACCGTCCTCCTCGGTCACATCACGGCTTGTTAGGACGTGGGTCGTCAAAGCATATTGCATGACTCTGACACGCGGCACCACACTCAAAAAATGAACGGACAAGACCTCCTGATCTTTAAGATATGTGGCAGAAGCAGCAACCATAGTTGAGATATACATTCTATCTCTGTCCATTGAGTATTTTGACACTTAGCAAAATGACTAACGATTGTGGATAAGTTTGATTTCCTGGAAAAAGAAGATGTGTGACCCACATAAAGATAACAAGAGTTCGATGAAGTTTTTAGGCCGCATTGGAAAGAACCTTATGAGGTCACCAAAATTGCCTACTTAGGCACCCACTACCTTGTAGGCATAGACTGAAATAAGATCCTCCATCCTTGAACCAAGTACATTTTAGAAATATTTTTCAATAAAAATATAGTTGAAGTCTTCAATAAGTATTAGTAATGCAGATTTTCTTATCATTCTATGAAAAGATCTATAAATTAAAGTTAAAAGTCTACTGGTTTATCATACTTGAAACCTTAAATTTAGAGTAAGCAAGAGTACATAATTGATTGACATTCAATTGCAAAATTCTATGTGATAAAAAGCTCTAACATGAGCATACAACACTTAAAGAAAAGCACGTACTCAACATCCAAGAAAGTATTAGTAACAAAAAAAAAAAAAAAAAAAATCATCAAGTGCTTCTAGCATCGCGCCTATTGGAACTTGACCTATTAAGTCTGGCTTCTACAAAATTAGGCGTACATGTTGGAGCCTGAACAAGACTGTCACTTTTAGGCATACTTTGGTAGATGGGAGAATCATAAGCACCTACAGTGGGTCACTAAAAAGTCCAAATTCAGAGGCCTGCAAAGAAGGGTCAGCAACATTTCTCCTGTTGTTGCGCAAAGGGACTTGAAGAAAGGCAAGAGGTTATCATAGCTAACCCCTTCCTGAATTCGGTCCAACGCTCAATCGATAGCAGCCATATCAACATTGCTATCCAGTATGACAAAGGCCCTTTTACCAAATTTTCCAATTAGAAGGCATTCTTTAGCTTCTAATCAGTAAAAGCCAACTCTTGACCAAGCCGAGTAATGACAGATAAGTCTTCTTTGCAAGTACGAGCAACAAGACTCTGGGTCACCTTAGTGAAAGTCCATAAGTCAGCAAAATTGACCTCAGAAACACGATGAGCCTCTCGAGCTTGGGCCAAGTCCTACTTAAGTTAATCGATGCTAAACGACCAAGAGAAGCGTGTATAGTGCAAGTCCTATGAAAGGTGCTGAGAAGCTGAAGCAAAATGCATAAAATTTTGCAGTAAATAAATACAAAAAATGTCGGAGGCAACAAACTTGTTATATAGGTGTAGTCGTAGAAGCTTGGTTACTTCAACAAAATAGGAGGAATTCCTCTTTCAAGACAATAAGTCGTCAATAAAGGTCACCCTTTTCACCAACCAGAAGCGGGCAGTCCTCCAAAGTAAGGTCCACCGTATCAGTGGTGGGAGGCCTTAAAGCGGGATTGGAGGAGTAGCAAGTCATGAAATCAAAAGCACGCCTCATTGTAGGCTCATTATCCATAGCAGCTGCTTACTAAGAAATAAGATGTTAATGCGACGCCTACATCATTAGAAGTACAAGAACCTAGTTCTTAGTCAACATACTTGCAGGAATCTTTTCTATAGGACGAGTGAGTCCGAGTCTGAATCATAAATCACGACTGTGATAGCCCGACATTTTTCCCTTATTTCGAGGTTAGTTTATTTCTTTTTGGGCTTACCAGGAATTCTGGAAGTCATTTTGATTCTTGTTTAGAGTTAAAAGCATTTAATTAAAGACTTACTCGAGGGGTGTGAAGTCAGAATTTGGAAACTAGGGGTAAAATGGTCATTTTTAATACTAGGGGCATTTTTGCAATTTCTGCCTACTATTTTGTCGTTATATAAAAAGACAAAAGGGGAAAAATGATAAGGTTTTGATTGTTTTTCTGAAAATCAGCGCCGCCCAATCTTCTTCTCTTATTTTCTGTGAATTTCGACAACTGCCAAACAACCGTCATCGTTGTCAGTGCCGACAGCCTCGACTTTGTGCAGTCACCGAAAACTGCCATCAATTTCAGCACCGTCAAACTCGTATTCCGTGCAGCCACCGATAGATCTCGTAGGATTCCGTACAGTCACCGATAGATCGCGTCGATTTCAGCACGGTCGGACTCCGTGTTACGTGCACTGAAAGAGCCACCGACAACCAACGTGACTTTCTGTGCTGACCAATCTAAAGCTGCAGCGACGGTCGTCCGAACCTGATTGTTTCCCGCGTATTTCGCTCACGCGCCCGCGAGTCTTGTCGTCACGCGCCGCCGCCATTCGTTTCTCCAGCCATTTTTCCGGCCACGCGCCACCGTCGATTGCCGAAGAATTTCTGGATACTTGTTTTTGGGTAATTTCGACGCTCTGGATCCATTTTTGATAGTTTTAGAGCCTTATTCTGACGTTTTAACCCTGTTTTACCCAGTGTTTGTCGGAGAGTCTTCTGAAAGTTGCAATTTGGGCACTTAGGAGTACTTTGAGAGGATAACCACCAAGGTAAGGGGGTTAGCACTCGTCTTGGACTGTTTTATTTGATTAAATGCATGTTAGATAAATTAAAATGTTGCTAGATGAGTGTATTGTGCATAATTTGATATTATATGTAAAAATTGTAGCTCTTTCTGCGTGATGTCTACTTATATCTCGGAACCGGGTTGGCTTAGCCTTAAGTGGGTTGCCCCTATGTTATTTAAAGGAACGGAACCAAGTAGGCTTATTTCTAGTAGGGATGCCCCGATGTGTGAACCATGAGAGGTCGGGATGGCTTAGGCTTCGGGTTGCCCCGACTAACTGTCTGATCATCCTTCTTGACATTATTGGACGTTTTTATGTTTAAATTGACTCGTTTATATATTTTGGTGAGTTACAATACTCACCCCCTTTTCCCTTCTTCTGTGGCATCCCATAGGTACGCATGGGCTTTACCAGGATGGCTGATCTAGCGTAGCGGAGACCATGGGCATATCGAGTCCTTCATACGTTTTGCATCCTTTTTAGTTCTTTCCTTTTCATTTATGCTCGCTGAGGAACTTGTGTTTTTTTTAACGGTTTAATTTTCTTAAAAAAACTGCATTTTTTTTTTCCTTTTTTTGTTAACTTATTTTAAATTTAAGGAGTACTCCGACTTATGTTTTGATGATTTAAATCCTTGGAGAATCGATTCATTATTGTGTTTCATTAAACAAGCTCAAAGTTATTTAAGGCATGCATTTCGGGTAGGGGTTTTTAAGGGACCCTTAAAGGGTCGGGTCTTTACACATGGTATCAAAGCGCAGAGTTTTAGATTCTGTAGACTGACTTGCATTGTGAGTCGTTGAGTCCCATGGTTTCAGCTGTTGATCGCCACCAGGTAAACAGTTTTTCTTGTACGGACTGAGAATGTATATGAGTTTGTTATGTTGATGTTTGTATTGTTGTGCTCTTTGTGACTGTTATATTGAGTCCTACTATGCTGGTATCATGTAAAATGTTGCTAGAATTGGCTAGCGGAGAGGAACTGAGTGGTTGAGTTTTCTTTGCAGTTTTCGACCATGTCTGAACGCGTCACTCGCATTTCTGGATTGCCTTTAGTTCCCAGAAGGGCTAGGACGACTAGTCAGCGGGTCCAGCCACCAGAACCCCTCAAGGTGTGATGTGAGCAGTTCCTGGGTTAAGTGTGAAGGCTTTGGCGGCCATACAGTCAATGATTCAGGGCGCGATTCAGGGGGTGATTCTGGGCAATCCAAGCAGCTACCCAGAGAGAGAATAGCCCTCAAAAGAAAGTGCCTGAGGTTAGTTCAGCTTCAGTGGGACGCATCCAGTAGCAGAGCCCCGTTACCGTAGCACCTGGGTGTGGTACAGTAGTAGCCCCGACAGTAGTAGCATTTGCACATACCTGTAGACATGAGTTGACTCCGATTGAGCCAGTTGCTACTCAGACAGTTCAGGGTGGTTTAGATAACACAAGAATAATCAAAGACTTCAACAGATTCGACCCAAAGGAGTTTGATGGATCTTCTGTGGATCCAATCGTGGCGGATGACGGGATTGATCATATGGAGAATGTGTTCGAACACATGGAGTGTCCTGAGAACCAGATGGCGAGGTGCACTATTTTTGTAATGCATGGCAGGGCGAAAGCATGGTATAAATCTGAAGTCAAAAAAAGATCATCTGGTGATGAACCTTTAGACTGGAAGCAATTTAAGTCGGCTTTTTACGAAAAATATTTCACTGACGTTGATAGGCAAGACAAGATCAACAAGTTTACCAGTATCAGACAGGGACAAGATATAGTGGCTGACTATGAGATAACATTTAACAAGTTGGCCCACTTCACAGAGGAGTTAATCCCGACAGATAAGCAAAAGATAAGGTACTTCGTGAATGGGTTGCATGTAGGTCTGCAGACGGATATCCTAGCTCATAAGCCTCTTACTTTTAGAGAGTGTGTGAATTTGGCTAAGACTTTGAAAAGAAAGTATGAAGGTCATAGGTTCTCTGCTAAACGACATAACCAAGGGCACAAGATGAGGTTTGAACCATTCAGGCCATCTGGGCACAATGATCACTATCAGAAGAAACCTTTCTTCCAGCAAGAATAAACCAGGGAAAATGTCCAGATTTGAACAGACAAAGGCTTGAGCAGCGTAGTTTCCATTCTGATCGCCATAACAGTCGTCGACCTGAGCTGCAGCAGCATAGGGCAGATTACCAGTCACCGAGGTCTGATTATCAGCAGCCGAGGGTGAAGTCTCAGATTTTGGAGGATTGTAGGCAGTGTGGGAATAAACACCGGGGGCAGTGTGGCGCTGCACCTCGTGCCTGTTACAAGTGTGGCAAGCCGAGCCATTTTGCAAAGAACTATATTCACAAGGGCGAGCAGCAGGTAACAGGGGCACTTCCTATGGCTAACACACCTGCAACTAGACTGGCACAGTAGGAGGGTAGAGTCTTCGCTACCACCAGACAGGAGGCCGATGCTAGTGGTCATGCAGTTACGGTACATTACCTATACTTGGTCATTTTGCTTGTGTTTTGTTTGATTCTGGTTCATCCCACACTTTTATTTCCATACATTTTGTTGCATCGGCTAATTTTGAGTTGGAACCCTTGGGGTTCGAGTTAGTAGTGGCCACCCTAGCAGGAGTGAGCATGACAGCTTGTGAAAAGGTTAAAGCTTGCAAGTTTGTTATAGAGGATAGTATTATGGATGTTACACTTATGGTTTTACCTATGAGTGAATTTGATGTAATAATTGGTATGGAGTGGTTATCTGAGAATCATGTTGTGATTGACTATCATCGAAAGGAAGTTTTGTTTAGGCCACCATCTAGACCTAGTTTCAAGTTTAAGGGACGGAAGTCTGGGGAATGTGTTAGAGTCATCTCAGTGTTGAAGGCAAGAAAGTTGTTGTCTGTAGGAGCGTGGGGTTATCTAGCCACAATCTCTAGTGGGAAGGAATCTAAAATGGCAGTTGACATTGTGCCAGTAGTTGGGAGTTTGCTGACGTGTTTCCAGAAGAGTTACTGGGTTTGGCGCTGCCTCGTGAGGTTGATTTTTGCATCGAGTTAGAACCTGGCACCGTACCTATTTCAAAGGCGCCTTACAGGATGGCTCCAGCGGAGTTAAAGGAACTAAAGGTTCAATTGCAGGAATTGATTGACAGTTGGTTTATAAGACCGAATGTATCACCCTAGGGAGCACCCGTTTTATTTGTTAAGAAAAATGACGGTTCTATGCGTTTGTGTATAGATTACCGAGAACTGAACAAGGTGACAGTGAAGAACAGATACCCGTTGCCCAGAATTGACGACCTGTTTGACCAGCTTCAGGGAGCCTCAATGTTTTCTAAGATAGATTTGCGGTCTGGTTACCATCCGTTGAGGATTAGAGAGGAGGATATTCTCAAAACAGCTTTTAGATCATGTCATGGACATTACGAGTTTGTGGTGATGTCCTTTGGTCTAACCAATGCACCTGCAACATTTATTGATATGATGGACAGAGTGTTCAAGGAGTTTCTGGACAAGTTTGTGATAGTTTTTATTTATGACATATTTATTTACTCTAAGACCAAAACTGATCATGAAGAACATTTAAGGAAAGTGTTAACAGCACTTAGACAGAATAAGTTGTATGCAAAGTTTGCTTAATGTGAGTTCTGGCTAGGTGAAGTTGCCTTTTTGGGACATGATGTTTCAAGCAGGGGTATCTCAATGGATCCTGCTAAGATAGAGGCAGTGAGCAGTTGGTGCAGCCTTACTTCGGTTGTAGAGGTACGTAGTTTTCTAGGGTTAGCTGGTTACTACAAGCGATTTGTGGCGAATTTTTCAAAGCTGGCAGGGCCTATGACTCAGTTAACCATAAATGGCCAAGATTTTGGTTGGACGGACGATTGTGATAGGTGTTCCAAGAGCTAAAGAGACGTTTGACTTCTGCCCCTATTTTGGCTGTTCCGGAGGGAGCAGGAGGTTTTGTGGTATACTGTGATGCTTCCAAAAGAGGACTTTGTGCTGTCCTGATGCAAATGGTAAAAGTTATAGCCTACGCGTCAAGACACCTTAAGAACTACGAGCATAACTACCCCACTCATGACTTGGAGTTAGCAGCAGTGATTTTTGCACTTAAACTTTGGAGGCACTACCTGTATGGGGAGAGGATTCAAATTTTCCCAGATCACAAAAGTCTAAAGTATTTCTTCACCCAAAAGGAACTGAACATGAGGCAGCGTAGATGGTTGGAGCTAGTGAAGGATTACGACTGTGAGATTCTCTATCATCCAGGAAAGGCAAATGTGGTTGCTGATGCAATGAGTAGGAAAACTTCACATTCGGCAGCTTTACTTACTACTCAGACCCCTTTGCAGAGAGAGTTGAGTAGAGCCGAGATTGTTTTAGTTCAGCAGGCTACCTCATAGATGGCTCGATTGACCATACGGTCGTCGCTGAGACAGAGGATTTTGGAGGGACATCAACGGGATCAGGGTCTGGCAGTTCTGTTTGGTAGGGTACACGCTGAGGAGGGTAGTGATTGGACAGTTGCATTAGACGGGGGTTTACTAGTTAAGGCAGAGACTAGTGGTTCCTGCTGACGCCGAGATTAGGGCCGAGTTATTGTTAGACGCTCACAGTTCGCCGTTTGCTTGGCACCTAAGTGGTACCAAGATGTACCAAGATCTAAAGCCGGGTTTCTGGTGGAACATCATGAATAGGGACATCATGGATTATGTTAGTAAATGTCTTACTTGCCAGCAGGTAAAAACACCCAGGCAGAGACCAGCAGGGCTGTTGCAACCTTTGAGTACTCCAGATTGGAAGTGGGAGGACATTTCTATGAATTTCATATCAAGTCTTCCTAAGACGCCGAAAGGTTACACCCTGATTTGGGTGATCGTGGATCGACTTACTAAGTGTGCTCATTTTATACCAGGGGCATTGGATTACTTTGTTGAAAAGTGGGCCTTGATGTATCTACAAGAGATTGTACGCTATCACGAGGTACCAGTTAGTATTGTTTCAGATAGAGACGCCCGGTTTACTTCGCGCTTCTGTAAGGGAATGCAAGAAGGCCTTGAAACTTTGTGTAAATTCAGTAACGCTTTCCATCCACAGACAGACGGTCAGACTGAGAAGGTCAACCAAATTTTGGAAGATATGCTGACGCTTGTGTACTTGATTTTTCTGGTAGTTAGGATCAGCAGTTGTATTTGATGGAGTTCGCTTATAATGATAGCTATCAGTCCACCATTGAAATGGCACTATTTGAGGCTTTGTATGGAAAGCGTTGCAGATCTCTTGCATTTTGGTAGGAAGTAGGAGGAAGAAAGTTGTTAGGCCCTGAGTTGTTACAGTTAACTATTCACACGGTCCAGAAGATACGTGTAAGGATGCTTACTACGCAGAGCCGGCAGAAGAGCTACACGGATGTCAGACGCCGAAATCTAGAGTTTGAAGTGGGGAATCATGTTTTCCTGAAGGTGTCCCCTACGTAGGGAATTCTAAGGTTTCGATCTAAGGGTAAGCTTAGCCCAAGATTCGTTGGACCTTTTAAGATCCTTGAGAGGATAGAAGCAGTTGCATATTGACTGGCCTTGCCACCTTCCATGTCCAGCGTGCATGATGTTTTCCACGTTTCGATGCTCCAACAGTATGTACACGAGTCCGCACACATCATTGATCACGAGCCATTATAGCTGAATGAGGATTTGAGTTTTGAAGAAGTGTTAGTGCAGATTCTTGACAAAGATAGAAAAGTTCTACAGAACTGGGAAATCAGCTTGGTTAAAGTGCTTTGGAGAAGTCAAACAGTGGAAGAGGCCACCTGGGAAAGTGAAGACGAAATGCGTGCCCGCTATCTCGAGTTGTTCTCACCTTAGTTCACTTTCAAGGACTAAAGTTTCCTAAAGGGGGAATATTGTGATAGCCCGACTTTTTACCCTTATTTCGAGGTTAGTTTGTTTCTTTTTGGGCTTAGCGAGAATTTCGGAAGTTGTTTTGATTCTTGTTTAGAGTTAAAAGCATTTAATTAAAGAATTACTCGAGGGGTGAGAAGTCGAAATTTGGAAACTAGGGGTAAAATGGTGATTTTTAGCCCTAGGGGCATTTTTGTAATTTCTGCCAACTATTTTGTCCTTATTTAAAAAGAAAAAAGGGCTAAATGATTAGGTTTTGATTGTTTTTCGGAAAATCAGCGCTGCCCAATCTTCTTCTCTCGTTTTCTGCGAATTCCGACAACTGCCATCATTGTCAGCGCCGACATCCTCGTGCTTTGTGTAGTCGCCTATAGCCGCCAAACAGCCGCCATTGATTTCAGCACCTTAAGACTTGTATTCCGTGCAGCCGCAAACAGATCGCGTGGGATTCCATGCAACCCCCGACAGATCGTGTTGATTTCAGCGCGATCGAACTCCGTGTTACGTGCACAGATAGAGCCACTGACAACCGAAATGACTTTTTCTGTGCCGACCAATCCGAAGCTACAACGACGGTCGCCCGAACCTGATTGTCTCCCGAGCCTGTGTTCGACCATCCAGGACATGTGTCCCAGGCCTACAGGAATTGTTTCCCGCGCGTTTCGCTCACGTGCCGGCGAGTCTAGTCGTCACGCGTCGCCGCCGTTCGTTTCTCCAGCCATTTTTTTGGGTAATTTTGACGCTCTAGATCAATTTTTTATAGTTTTAGGGCCTAATTTCGATGTTTGAACCCTGTTTTACCTAGTTTTTGTCAGAGAGCCTTTTGGAAGTCGCAATTTGGGCACTTAGGAGTACTTGGAGAGGATACTGACTAAGTTAAGGGGGTTCACACTCGTCCTAGACTGTTTTATTTGATCAAATGCATGTTAGATAAATTAAAATGTTGCTAGATGAGCGTGTTGTGCATAATTCGATATTATATGTAAAAATTGTAGCTCTTTCTACGTGATGCCTGCATATATCTCAGAACTGGGTTGGCTTAGCCTTAAGTGGGTTGCCCTGATGTTATATAAAGGAATTGAACGGGGTAAGCTAATCTCTAGTAGGGATGCTCTGGTGTGTGAACCATGAGAGGTCGGAATGGCTTAGCCTTCGAGTTCCCCCGACTGACTGTCTGATCATCCTTCTTGACATTATTTGATGTTTTTATGTTTGAATTGATTCGTTTATATATTTTGGTGAGTTACAATACTCACCCCCTTTTCCTTTCTTTGTGGTATCCCACAGGTACGCACGGGCTTTACGAGGATGGCTGATCTGGCGTAGCGGAGACCATGGGCATATTGAGTCTTTCATACGTTTTGCATCCTGTTTAGTTCTTTCCTTTTCATTTATGCTCGCTGTGGAACTTGTGCTTTTTTTAACGGTTTAGTTTCTTTAAAAGAACTGGGTTTTTTTTCCTTTCTTTGTTAACTTATTTTAAATTGAAGGAGTACTCCGACTTATGTTTTGATGATTTAAATCCTTGGAGAATCGATTCATTATTGTGTTTCATTAAACGATCTCAGAGTTATTTAAGGTATGCATTTAGGGTAGGGGTTTTTTAGGGACCCTTAAAGGGTCGGGTCTTTACAACGACTAACTTCTGAAGAAGGTTGTAGAGTGCCAAAGACTCGGTAGTAAAGTATCACGAGGTCATAAAACATCAACACCCTATAACTAGGGTTCAATTTTCTATGCACTAGAAAGCAAAGCTAAAATGTAAGCAAAACATATGAAAGTATGTGTACAAGTACCATAAGGGAGATCTACTGTATGTTCTAAAGTGGTAGGAACAACCATAGCAGCCTTCGCACAAGAGGCAGCCCATGATCCACCAATGGAAGAGTCTGCTTTGAGGCATAAGGTAGCATCCAACAAGCATATCAAGGTGCTGGCAAATACGGTAGAAGAAAAGAAGATCTCGAGCACTGAAAAGGCCTTTGAAGCCTGTGTCGCCCAAGAGGCTATGGAGCCACCTGCGCGAAAGCCACCTAGCCATGCATAAGAATTCTTGAAGATAAGAAATCAGAGGCTATCAAATCCCTCTCTTAAACATAGTAGCGTAAAGCGCCACTTAACAGGGGAGAGGATTAATGTATAGTTCCTTATATGCCGGTAGCCTAAGGGTCACATTCGATGGAATAAGGTACTCTGCTCTAAGTCTATCTAAGTCATGTTGAGTCCATGTTGAAGAAACATGTTCAGATCTGACCTGACTACCAAGGTCTTACGTCAGTCTTTTTTAGAGAAGAGGAGGCTAAGGTGATGCGTACTTTATTCTTGTAATCAGACAAAGGATCCATGAGAACAATTCAAGAAAGTACCTATAAAGAATAAAAAAAATTAAAAAAAGTGCTTAAAAATTGGCGAGTCTCTACAAAGAGTGTCTACTTAGCCTAAAAATTCGAAAAAATACTTACAAAAGGGCGAGTCTCTACGAAGAGATCCTAAGTATCCTAAAGTTTAAAGAAATAAACTAAATATGGTGAACCTTTACTAAGAGAGCCTACCTAGCTTGAATTTTGAAAAAGTTCTTAAAGATAGTGAGTCTCTTAAAAGATAGTGTACTTGGCAAAAATTTAAAAACAAAAGTGCCAAAGCGTTGTAAGTCTCTAAAAAGAGAGCTACTTGGCCAAAACTTTAAAAAAAAAGTGCTAAAGGGTGGTGAGTCTCTAAAAAGGGAACCTACCTGACAAAAATTTCAAAAAATGCTAGAGGGTGATGAGTCTCAGCAAAGAGAGCCTACTAAGCCTAAATTTTAGAAAAATGTACCTAAAAGGTAACAACAGTTCAAAGAAGAGCCTACATAGGTG
This sequence comes from Cyclanthera cordifolia, assembly GCA_037832605.1. Taxonomy (NCBI): domain Eukaryota; kingdom Viridiplantae; phylum Streptophyta; class Magnoliopsida; order Cucurbitales; family Cucurbitaceae; genus Cyclanthera; species Cyclanthera cordifolia. The sequence continues at coordinate 12,013 of JBBMEG010008818.1, forward strand.
AAATTTCATAATTACGAGCCTTTTCGGTAAAATTTTGAATAAAAGTACTTAAAAAGTGGTAAGACTCCAAAAGAGGACCTACTTAGTACCAAATCAAAAATAAACCATACTCAGTAGAAATTTCAAAAAGTACGTAGAAAAGTTGAGAAACTCTAAAAAGAGAGCCTACTAAGTACAAAAATGCAAAAGGTGCGAGAAGCTTTAAAAAGGTCTTACTTAGTACCTAAAAATTCAAAAAAAAAAAGCAGGCATAAAAGTGTCAAAAATCGAAAAGTACTTAAAAATGACAAGGTCTATAAAGAGAGCCTACTTAGCCTAAAATTCTAAAAAAGACACCTATTTATGAGCGTAGAATCGAATAAAAGATGGTACATACCGAGAAACTTGAATTCCAAAAAAAAAAGCTTTCCAAAAGTCTAAAGCTCAAAATAGTTCTCCTCTTAAGCCTTGAAAAATCAAAAATTCTAGCCCAATGAGAGGCAATTTTCTGTAATAAGAGGGAAAAGAGAAGGGTGTGAGTGTATGGAATGAAATTTATGAAAAAAATAAGCCAAGAAAAAAGCTCTTAGTATAACGATACATAAAACTTTTAGACTATGGAAATATTATTTAGGAAGATATAATCTTAAAATAAAAATATAGGCTTTTTAATATTAATATTATTTAAGCAAATATTTTTTCATAAGTTTGAAATTGACTTTTGAGATATATTATTTAGGAAGACACATTTTTAAAAATAAGAATATGGCCTAATAATATGAAGACATCCTTAAAGCAAAATTTTCCATAAAACTTGGACATGACTTTTCCAGAACATAGAACATTTTCCTTGAGAGCGAAGTATCATCCATGACGATTGAAAATATAAGCCGCAGACTACTCTTACAATTTCAAAAACTTCAAAAACCAAAAAATGAAGAGTGCAGGTAAATGTTATAGGAAAAATATTTTCCAGACTACCCGAACAAGGCGAAAACCCCTTGGGGTCGGCCAAGGAAGGTCTTGACCATCTAGGGGTCGTCCCTTACAGCTCGAACCTGTCTAGGGGCGTCTCTTACAGCTTGAACCCCTCTAAGGTATGACCCTTGCAGCCTTGACCCTTCGAGGGTCGGTCAAAGAAGGAAAACACCCCATAGGGGAAAAACCGTGGAGGTTAGGACTTCCATAAGAGTCGACTAGATCTGCTAATAACGATAAGAAGTTACGCCGAAGGTGAACACCCTCTCAAGGGGGCAAGCCATGTTGGTCAAGGTCCACCAAGTCGAAAGCTGATCCCTGAGGGGACGGCCGAAGGTGACCCCCTAAGGGAAGAAATTCGTGGAGATTAGAACTTCTATGAGATTCGACCGAGTTCAAATGACGATTGTATCCATTGATAACAGTCAGAAGTTACGTCGAAGGTGAACACCTCTGCAAGGGGGGCAAACCATGGAGATTAAGGTTGATCGAGTCCGAAGTCGATCTCCGAACGGACGGTTGAAGGTGAACGCCTTCTTTAAGGGGCAAGACATAGAGGTTAGGACTCCTCTATAAATCGATAGAGTTCAAGTGACAACTAGATCTCCTGATATTGGCTAGAAGTTACGCTTAAGGTTAACACCCCCCCCCCTCCCAAGCGGGGCAAATCGTTGAGGTCAAGATTGACCAAGTCTAAAGTCCATCCTGGAAGGGACGGTTGAAGGCGAACACCTCCCTAAAGGTGAAAGCCACAGAGGTTTAGACTCCCCTAAGAGTCGATCGAGTACAAATAACATCCTAAGCCGTTGTATCCCTAATGGGTAATGTCTTGGAGTTACACTGAGAAGGCCAACAACCTTAAGGGGTTAGCCATAGAGGTGAGGACCCGTAAGGGTTGATTGAGTCCAAGTAACCTCCGAGAAAAGACCATTACACCCATAAGGTGTAACAATCAGGGATGACACTGGTATTCATTCTTAGTTTAATGACTGACGTTATAAATGATTGACCATTAAGTGAGCTACACCAGTTACAAGTACGACTGTTATAAAATATAAAGTCATTCTCCATTTGAATCCGAGCTGAACTGTGCTAACAATCCATTGTAATTCGCTTTATGTTCTAAAAGCAAAAAAAAAAAAAAAAAAGTCAGACGTCTTGATCGTCATCTTCTATAAGTGATTTTAAAATTCACTATATTACCTGGCATCGATGCCTTAAATGATAGTAGTGAAAATTAAAAATAAATTTAAGAGAGAAAATAGACAAGCCATATGCAATACTTCATTCATGTCTTCACTATTTATAGATATAATATAAACTACAATTTTCATGTGCTTATATGCTCATAAGGAAGTTTCAAGCTGTAAAAAGAAACAAGGCTTTAGTTTAAAATTATTTTATCTAATCTTACAAAATTAAAAATGATATTCATAATGTTTATTTTTATCATTTGAAGGTGTTATAAGCTAAAATATCCTGAAATACTCGGACAAGGATAAGACCCTTCCCGGGGATCGGCCGAGTCAATGCCGACCCCAAGGGGTCGGCCGAATAGAGACTACAACAACCAGGGAGTCGGCCAAGTCCATGCCCACCCCCCGAGTTTGGCCAAGCCAATGCCAACTCCAAAGGTCAGCCAAATGGAGGCCATGACCCCTAAAGGGTTGGAAAAATCCATGTCGATCCCTCGAGGGTCGGTTAAGCCAATGCTGACCCCCCCCTCCCCCCCCCCCCCGGGGTCGTCCAAATTGACGCCACGACCCCAGGGGTCGGCCAAGTCCATACCGACCCCCGAGGCTTGGCCAAACTAATGTCGACCCCTCGTGGGTCAGCCAAATGGAGGCCACGACCCCTAAGAGGTCGGCCAAAGTCGACCTGGACCCTCCGTGGGTCAGTCAAGGAAGGCCTCGACCCCTAAGGGTCGGCCCTTGTAGCCTCGACCCTCTCGGGGTCGGCCAAAGAATGCAACACCCCTTACTGGTAAAGTTGTTGAGGTTTGGACTCCCCTAGAGTCGACCAAGTCCAAGTGACGAATGGATCCGCTGATAACGGCCAAGAGTTACGCCGAAGGTGAACACCCCCTTAAGAGGGAAAGCAATAGAGATCATTAGTGATCGAGTCCAAACCGATCCATGAGGGGACGGCCGAAGGCGAACATCCCCTAAGAGGGGAAACCCATGGAGGTAAAGGCTCTCTTGACAGCCGGTCGAGTTGAAGTGACGACTTGATCCGTTGATAACGACCATAAATTACGCTGATGGTGACACCTCCCTTAAGGAGGCAATCCGTGGAGGTCATTAGTGATCGAGTCTAAAATCCACCCCTGAGGGGACATCCGAAGGCAAACACCCCCTAAGGAGGGAAAGTCGTTGAGGTTAGAGCTCCCCTAAGAATCGGCCGAATCCAAGCGACCACTGGATCCGCCGATAACAGCTAGGAGTTACACCAAATGTGAACACCCCCCTAAGAGAAGCAAGCCCTGGAGGTCATGATGAACCGAGTCCAAAGCCAATCCTTGAGGGGACAGTTGAAAGTGAATACCACCCTAAAAAAGGCAAAGTCGTGGAGGTTAGGGCTCCCTTAAAAGCCGACCGAGTCCAAGTAACATCCTAGGTCGTTGCACCCTTAAGAGGTAAAGTCCTGGAGTTATACCGAGAAGGCCTACACCCTTAAAGGGTCGGCTGTGGAGGTGAAGACCTGCAAGGTTGGTCGAGACGAAGTAACCCCCGAGACAAGACCGTTACACCTCTCGCGTGTCAAGGTCAGGGGGTTATGCCGGTATTCATTTCTGATTTAATGGCTGACGTTAGAAACGACTGATCATTAAGCCACTATTGAGTGAGCTGCAACAGTTACGACTCCGGCTGCTATAAAACGTCTAAGTCATCCTCCATTTGAATCCAAGACAGGTTAAGTTGAAACACGCTCATAGTCCTTCTAAGCTAATCCTAAGGTCTCAAGCTCTCTTTAAACTCTCCTAAAATACATTACTGACTTGGGCATTAGAAGCCCTGTGGCTCACACCACACCGCTGTGCCTAATCTTCATCCAGACAAATTTGTCATCGCTAAATAAATCTTTGCCGTTGATTCCAATGACCATTTTTGGCATCAACAGTTGGTGCGACTGTAGGGACGATTTCATGTTCTACTCAAACAGCAAGAATCTTTCGCTTTTCTCTCAAGATGACGAACAACCTAAGTTAGAACAACCATGTCATTGATGAAGACTTAGACGACGAGCACATTCCAAGAAGAGTTGTTGCCAAGAGACAGAATAAGCTAAACCAAGGTTCACACTCTTGGAAAAACAAGTGCAAGAAATGGCAGAGAACCTTGGTTGGTTGATGAAGTTACTCGAACAACCCTACAAGGCAGGCTACCGTTACCGAGAAAAAGCAAGCATCACAAAAAGTTGTTGTAAATCCACCAGTCAGGGAGCAAGCCGTGGTTGATAGATCGACACTCTTGGTATAGAACCCTACGAGAGGGAAAGTCCCAGCCACCGAGGCTCCGAGATAGGTTCCTTCCCGACACCCAAGACCGGTCGGTCGTTTTTTACTAGGAGTAACGATCGAAGAAGGGAGCACTCGGTGCACCAAGTAGTCTATCAAGAACACTCGGTGCACCAAGTAGCCTATCAAAGTGAAGGAAGTCAATCCATATCACATTTAGTTAGAAGCAACCAGCCACGGAGCAACCTACAAAGAACCTTTACTCAGCATCCATAAGTCCTAAGTGCCACATGTAACGTGATCAAACTTAGAAGAAGACTAAAGAGCGACGATCAACCAGTGCTGAAATGAAGAAGCACCTGGTGAAGCAGAGGACCAACCTTGGTCAGTTCAGCTTCGCCTCCTCTAAGATTAGCTAGGGAATATGAAAAAGGTGCAAGACCAAGGCAAACTTGACTTGGACAGCTTAGTCAACCATATCAACCATTCTTTTATTGACAAAATCATGGAAGAACCAGCCTCGGTGAAATTCAAGCTTCCAACTATGAAGGCATACAACAGGTCTAAGGATACTGTAGAGCACTTAGATTCTTATCAGGCATGGATAGAACTCTATGGAGTCTAAGATGCAATCAAGTGTCGAGCGTTCTAATTCACGCTCACAGGACCAATCCGAAGATAGTTTAAACAGCTCAAACGGAATTCCATTACGTCGTTTAGAAAAATGGCCCGGGTTTTTGTCACCCAATTCTTGGGCGGACGAGATAAAAAGAAGTTGGTCAAACATTTACTTACCCGTGAAACAAAAAAGCTGTGAGATCCTATAGAAGTACATGGCACGCTTTAACTACAAAGCGCTGGAAGTTGAAGGATACATCGACGATACGGCTCTAACAGCAGTCATGAAGGGACATAAAGACAAAAAGTTCCTATAGTCTTTAGGAAAAATAGCTCCACTTACATATGTGGAGTTGCTCACTCGGGCATAAAAACATATAAGTGCTAGTGAGTTCCCAAGGGAACATTGAAGGAAGGCGTTCATTTACAGAATCATGCAAGTGGAATGTGAGGTATGACCGAAAAAGGGCACCTATCAATCAGTTTGAAAAGTACACTCCGACCAGAGTATCAGTCAATCAAATCTTGATGAAGATCAAAGACAAAGAGATGCTGACATGGCCTAGAAAATCCAGGCAGGAGCTGACAAGCGAAATAAGGGCAAATATTACCTATTTCACAAAGATCACGACCATAAAACCTCAGATTGCCACGACCTAAAGGGGTCGATAGAGTTTGTTACCTGAATGGGATACCTAAATGAGTTCGTGGAACAAGGTGATAGAATGCACGAGTATCCTAATAAATAGAGGAGAGGCGAAGATTCACCACCACCTCAAAAGATCAGAACCATCGAATGAAAACCTGCAAGAGGAAGATCCAACAAGAGCTATGGACGGGGAATTGATCCTAGGAAAGACTGTTCGAAAGTTAGCGACTGAGGAAAAGTCAATCTTTTGAAATATGCTTGAAAGCTTCTCCTAAAGGCATTGCCCTTACTGAGCGAAGCCCAAGTGGTTAGCGTCGATACTGGCCTAGACCAAGAGCAAAGAGAGTGTCTTAGAATGATCTTGATAAAGAATGCAAACATATTTGCATGGACAGTAGACGACATGCAGGGGGTAGACCCGACAGTTTTGGTGCACCTGTTCAATGTCAACCGAGACCTCAAACCAAATTAGGGGTAAAAGTTATACACGAGAAGTTGGTCATATGTGAGGCTATCACAAAGATAGTACTCGGGGGAAGTCAATCCTCATGAGTATCCTTCGCACCCCTCCTAGATAAGATAACCAAGAAAAAGTCCATTCGTGAAGTACTTTACCCCGAATAACACTCCAACACTATCTTGCTCAAGAAGAACCTAAAGACCAAGCTCGAAAGGTTGGAAGGGTCATGGTAAGAAGAGCCTCCACGGGCACTGTGGGTGCACCGCACCACACCTAGAACATCAAAACCCCCCTATTTTTTAGCATTTGGAGCGGAAGTAGTAACCCAGTCGAGATGAACCTCTGATCCCACGTATCGAGTCTTTTGACACATAACAAAATGACTGACAACTGCGGATGATTTTGGATCTCGTGGAAGAAAGAAGAGGTGCAACCCACCTAAAGTAACAAGAGTTAACAATGGAGTTAACAATGGAGTTCCTGGGCCGTATTGGAGAGAACCTTACGAGGTCACCAAAGTCGCCTGCTCAAGCACCCACTACCTTGAAGGCATAGAATGGAATAAGATCCTCCATCCTTGGACTATGTACATTTGAGAAATATGTTTTCACTAAAATGTAGTCCAAGTTTCCAATGAGTATTAGCAAAAAGATTGTTCTCTCATTCTAACCAAATTTCATAAACCAAAACAAGTGTTTGGAAGCTATTTTTTTAGCTTTCAAATTTTGGTTTTGTTTTTAAAACACAAGTAAGATATAGGCATCGAAGTCATGAAAATTATGTGTTGGAGCATTAAATTTCAATAACCAAAAACAAAAAACGAAATGATTATCAAACAAGACCTAAAAAATTATCTTCAATGTGAGGTGTCTCATTTTTTGTCATTAAAAATTTATGCGACAGAAATGTTTTTACAAAACTGTTGAAAATAGAGGTATGACAATGCAATTTACACGACAAAAGAGTGTTATTACAAAACTTTAATTATTAATTAATATAATAAACTAGGTCCATTATCCTAGATGATCGACTTGTTGTTAATTCATACTTACATTGACTACGATTATGATCTAATCTGGCGGGTCTTTATGTTTAGTATGATTGAACTATTCCCGAGACGATCTTGAACGATCTCCTCATTTCTTCAAGGCTATTGCTTTTTTGCTACACTGAGTGCTTGTGAGAAGTCTTTAGAAAAGAGAGTTAGGAAATGTTGGATCGGTATGGCAACCCTAGAGGGGGAGAATAGGGTTTTAAAAAAAATATTGTCTTTAGAAAGCTCTAATTAATATAAATATCAAATTTTTGCAAATAATAAAAATTAACAATAATACAATAGAATAGATAAGGATGATGCAAAACAATATACTTACACAATAAATATTTAAAGTAACTTCAAAATAAATAGGAAAGAGTTCGAGAAAATGACACCGTAATTTTCAAGTGGTTCGGTCAAAATCAACCTACTCCACCATCTAAACGCCTCTTGAGATTTTGAATAAAACTTTGATTGACTTCTTTCCATGGATTAGAATCAAACCCACCGCTCCTTTATACGAGTTCAAGAGGTAACTCAATCTTTTCCACGGATCAAGATTAAATCGTTACAAAATATGGATGTTTTGTAAAGCACACAATACAACTCTTTAAATAGAGTAGATATACAAATTTATTTCTCACGACTAAATCCTCACCATACAACATCTCTTATGAATAAAATGAATGAAGACTTTGAGAGTTTTGAGAGATCAACAATGGAAGCTTTTTTATTTAAGAGGGATTGAGAAATAAAAGTTGTGAATAAATTTTGGAGAAGAAAAATGTTTAAATACGGAGGGAAATAAGGAAAATAAGAACTTTTAATTTGGACCATTGGATGAAAAGAAGTATAAAATATATGGTTGGGATCAGAAGTTAAAAAGGTAAAAGTAAAAACTAATTATTATTATTATTATTAAAAATCAGAACAATCACTATTGTTCTGTCTTTTTTATTTCAAAGTTCTATCAGAACTTTTTTTTTATTATTTAATTTTTTTTCTCTTTTCTTTTTCAATTCTTTTTTATTTTAATTTTAAAAAAATATTTGACACCCATCCAAAGCTCCACTTTTCACCCCTAAATGGTGTTCGATACCTACTCATTACCGCGTCATCGTCTCGGATATTTTTCGTCCAAACTTGTTTTGATTATAATTTCTTCGTTTCAACTCCGATTTGAGTAATTCAAATTGTGTTGGAATCTTTGTTTCGAGCACTACACTATAAAATCTTGAAACATCAAAATTATAAGTAATTAAGATCAGATTTGTTATCATCAAAACATTAATTAATTAAAATTAATGAATTTGAGATTAACGGCCAAAAATCCAATAGGAAAAACTTTGTCAAATGTCTGACTATAGTGGAAGAAAAGAGATATCAACTTTCATAGTATATGTTCTTTGTTTGACATGAGCTACTCTGAAACGAAGTGGGATGGTTATGCAAATCTCTTAGGCCTCTTATTTATTGTTGAGAATGAACATTCAAACTAGAAAAAAAATAAAATCTTTTGATATCTAATAATCAAAGATAATGAAAAATGATCGTTTTAAATATTTATCCAACAAATATTTTCTCTTTCCTTTCTTTTTATTAAGACTTCGAAAATATCATGTCCCCTACTCTAACTAGATGAATTTTCCTTCCCCTTTTATAGGGAGGAAATTTTTGAACTTGCAATATATCAAATATATTGTTTTATTTATTTTTAATAGAAATTTATCCAATAAATCCTAATTCCATAATATTTCTAATATATTATTTACCAGTAAATAAATATTCTATTAATATGTCTAGTGTATTAATTTTTTCTTTAATAATTATCTAATAATTATGCATACAATTAATATGTTCAACATATTAATTAATCTTTTCTTAATAAATAATTATCGAGTAATTATTTATACAATAAATTAATAATTCTTTGTTACAAATAATTATCCAATAAATATTTATAATTAATTTATTCAATAAACTAATTATTCATCATTAATATTTATCCAATAAATATTAAATCAATATTAATATATTCAATATATTAATAACCAAGCTTAATAAATTTAAACTTGAGCTCCTATTAATTATGCCAACATAATTAATCCAGGAGTTTGAACTCTTCAAACTCACACTATTAAAACAATGTGATAGCAAGTATGAGCTAGCTTCGAACGGGTAGATCTAGGTTGAATGCTACAACGACACATTATCTAATCTCTATCTGATAACAACACGCTTATTTCAATAAAGAACTGTGCTAAACTTTTTCGCAAGATAAGACAAGTTATGTTCACAGATATAATCGACATCTACCATGTGATCATTCACGAACTTATTCTTGATCAAACGTTGGGACAAGAAATTGGTTCTGCAATTCTTGATGACTTCAACTGTTGGAAATTTTTGTATCTCTTATGTTTTTAACGCTCAATTCTTGTGATTTTGTATCTCTTATGTTTTTAACGCTCAATTATTGATGACTTCAACGGTTGGAAATTTTTGTATATGAGCATGCACTTAACGTGGCAGAAGCGTGTAGATAATTACAAATTAGCCTTAGTTCATATACTGTAGACTATTTAGGTTATAAACTTGGAACTAGATCCACTTGTGTCCCACATACTTGTCCAAGTATTCATCTAAATAACCAGGGTATATCGAAATTAATCCAATTAATGCAATAAGACTAAATGAAGTTTGAATATTAAATATGCAATTTATAGGAAATAAAACTTAAATTAACAATAAATGTTTAACATTAAATGTATGTGTTTAAATATACAAACTACTATACCTTTATGGCACAACCCTTGACATTGAACATCCTATTTTAGCCCTTCTCTGTCAATCAAGATGCGAGAGGATCAGCATTCCAAATTCCTTCAAATATAATCAAGACTTGGACAAGACTAGAGATCTTAACATTTCTAAACATCAATGCTTGTCGCATTCTATTTACTTTTAAGACTTTATTTTTACTTAGTTTTTTCCATCAAGCTCATTTAGTACACATGTACGATATTTATATAAATCTTCATGCTTAATGCAATTCTAACTCTACGAATTATTCAATCAATGCTAAAATCTAGCTAGAATACATCAAAATAATAACCTGAATAATTGTTTAATTCAGAATTATCATTTATCTAAATATTGTTTTCATCTTTTTTCTTACCAGCAATTTCGAAAATTACTTCCTTCCAACAAATCCAATATATTAATTAATTCTCTTTAATTGTTTAATATAAGGAGGAACGATTTTCCTTGCCAAATAAGGGAGGTGGTTTTCGAAATTCTCTCCAACAAATCCAATATATTAATTAATTCTCTTTAATTAAATAATTATCCAATAGTTATTAATACAAATAATCTATCCAATATATTAATTAATTCTCTTTAATTAAATAATTATCGAATAATTAAACTTAAGTAATTTATTCAATATAGTAATTAATTGTCTTTAATATTTATCTTATTAATATATTCAATGTATTAATATTTTTAGTTTAATAAAATTAATTAATGCTCCATTTAATTATGTCCAACAGAATTAATTTATAAGTTTATATTAGGGGCTTTGCTCTGAGTGCCTTATAGCTTATAAATAAAGAACAAAGCATTTAATGCTTGACATTCAATGTTGTATTTCAATTATTTATAAAGGTTGTTATTTTCATTAATTGCGCATTTAATATTCCAGCATCATTCAGCCTTGTCGCATTAATTAGATTAATGACAATACGCTCATGGTTATTTAGAGGTGCGCTTGGAAAAGTATGTGGGACGTATAAATAGATCTAGTTCCTTGTTAATAACCTACAACATCTATAGTTTCTAGACTAAGTCAAGGTGCCTAATTCTTGGTGACTCTATTGGTACGACCTGCATTGCAATGGTTGCAAACAACATGATCTTGATTGTTCATGTGGAGACATATGAGTTAGGGTGCTTATGCAAATAAATGTTTTTGCATAAGACATGACTATAAGTTTTGTGATCAGTCTAGTAATTTTCTTATAGACTTGCATCAATTATTTTATTAAGGATGATCATATGTCGATCTTAATCTTAGGTGGGTTATGAATTCTTGCTTTATGAAAGCGTCATTTGATATGCATGGATAAGACTAGTCAAACATAGCTAGGTCAATAAGCTTCTCACGAGGATTGCCATTGTGAGTGGTTTGGAATGCAACATCACTTGAAGGAATTCACGCCTTACTTATTATTGAGGAAAATGTAGAGTGTTCCCTTAATAACTGATTCCAAGACTTGAACAAAGGGTACCCGCCTCTTATTGCCCAAGAGTAGACTAGTTTATAGTGAGAATATAAACAACTTGTTCATTAGAAGAATTAGTGACGCTTATGGAGAAAGATGTAACCATAGAGGTAGAACAGATCTCTTGTCTCACCTGTGGATTACGAGCAGATTCGTGAATGATCACATGATAGATGACTGATTATAACCCAGGTCATAACTTATCCTAGAGTGTGAAAGGGTTCAGCACATGCCTTTAGTGGAATAGTCTTGTGTTAATGAATAGGGATTGGATCTCGAGTCATTTTAACTATCAACCTATTACCTGTCCTTAGGCTAATTCATACTTGCTTGTACACTATTTATTTTATTAGAGAGTGAATTTGAAGAGTTCAAATTCACATATTAATTATGTTGAACAAGATTAAAAGAAACTTAAGTTTAATTTATTAAACATGGTTATAAATATATTAAATATATTAATTTAATTATTATTGGATAAATATTAATGACAAATAATTAATTTTGGATAAATTGTTTATAAATAATTATTGGATAATTATTTACTAAGAGAAAATTAATTAATATTTTGGACATATTAATTGTATAAATAATTATTGGATAATTATATATGGAGAGAAATAATTAATTTATTGGATAAATTCATTATATAAATAATTATTGGATACTTATTTATTAAATGAGGAATGATTAATTTATTGAATAAATTAATTGTGTAAATAATTATTGTATAATTATTTATTAAGAAAAATTAACTAATATGTTTGAAATATTAATTATATTAATTATTATTGGATAATTATTAAAAATAGATTAATATATTATATATATTAAGTGAATTAATATTTATTGGAAAAATATTAATTAAAGATAATTAATTAATATAGTTTCTTTTAATGAAGAGATATTGAGAAATTTATTAAATAAATATTAAAAGAGATTTTTCGAATAACTTTTAATATTAGATATTAAAAAATATTTTTCTCTCCTTATTTCAATATCATATATCTTCTACAGTAGTAGACATGAGAGGTGTTCATTCTCATCCCACTCTCCTAGCTCATCTCTCAAACAGAGAACTCTCCTAGAAGTTGAATGTTCTTGTTTTCTCCTTTATAATCAAACCTCTACAAAAATTATCTCAACTTTCTTCTTTAAAGGCTTAACATCAACCACTTAGTGTAGCAAAGAGGTTATATCCTAGAAGATTAAAGGAGATAAATCAAGAAATTCCATAGGAATAGATTCGATCATATTCAACATAAAAAACACGACAGATTAGATTACAGGTGTCATTCTATGTGAGTATGAATTTATGAACAACATGACAATCACCTATGGTAAATGCATGAAGATAATTAATGTGATTAATTATGCATGTAGATTAATCTCATGCTTCCGTCGTGTCAATTGCATGCTTCCACCCTATATTCTCAATAGTTTAAACTCTTCAAACCTTACTCTCACGAAAATGGTGTATTAGCAAATATAAGCTAGCTCAGTAATAGGGGGACTCATAAATTGAAAGCTAAACGACCCAAGATCCAATATCTATTTGTTAACATCAGACTTATTCCACGAAAAGCATGTGCTGAATTCTTTTCCACTATAGAACAAGTTATATCTGTAGATATAATTGGTCATCTACTGTTTGATCATTCACAAGCTTGTTCGTAATTCAAAATTGAGACGAAAAATCTGTTCTACCCTTATGATTATATCTTTCTCTATAAGCACTACTGATTCATCTAACGAACAGGTTGTTCATGGTTGAACTATAAACCAATATCCTTTTGGGCTACCAAGAGTTCAGTACCCTATGATCAAGTCCCAAAATCTGTTCTTAAGGAACAAATTTTCTATAGAGAATGAGTGAATTCGATCTTATGCGTTGTGTTTCAAGCCACTAATCACTATGGTAATTTCGAACATGAGAGGCTTATTGACCGTGTGGTGTTTGGGTGGTCTCACCCATGTACATGAAAGAATGCTTTCATAAACTATGAGTTCAAAAATTACTCATGGTTAGGATTATACTAACATACGATCATCTAAGTAAAATATTTGATCAATGTCTATAACAGAATTATTAACAGCTTATAGTATCTTCGGTACTCTTATGCAAAAAATGTTTATGAATAAACATTCCACTAACATGTCTCTACATGAACAATCAGGATTAGCTCATAGTCCTTCCCTAAAAATCATCTTTTCATTTGCTTTGTAAGACCATAAATGCTAGTGACAAACCACAAGAAATTATCACGCATACAAAAGTTTTATAGAAATGGAATAAGATTCCTTTACAGTAAGAATATCGCCCGAAGAATCGGTAACTTCCAAAGAAGTCTAGCTTACACTAATAATGCTCCAAAAGTGAATATTATCAACTTTAGATGATTAATAGAAAATAGTTTTAAATGAATGGTAAAAATGGAAAACAAAAAGGCAAATTTGCTATTTTTATAATAAGAAAATAGATATATTTAGGTCAAGGCTTGACATGACCTAAATATTGAAATTATTCCAATTTGAACTTCATTTGTTTTTTATTCGTTAACCCAAGAAAATAAAAATACAAGTTAGTAAAAAGAATAAATAAGACACCAATTCGGCCACATTTATAATCATTATTATTTAAGTAATTCCAAGACATGACCTAAATATATTTTATAAAAAATAAGTTATTTAAATCAGTTGAAATGTCATATATTTGTCAATAAGTAGGGTGAAGAAAAAACTAAAAATCGAAAAGGTTTTTTAGAACAACAATAATCGATCATTCGGTTTGATATTTTACATAATCAAAATATATCAATCTGTTTTAATTTATGATGGAAGAACCAACGAAAATTCGACCGAACCGAATAGATTAATATTAAGAAAATTAAAAAATATTGGTATTTAGATATAATGGAAGAACAAATTTATATGTGAAAATGAAGTAAACACATTTGCAAATATTGTGATATTTATGGAAAATGTAATTTTTGTTGGTAAAATAAAAAACCTCAAAATTAAATAGAAAATAAATAGAAAATGAGATAAAAAAAATTTGATAAATAAACCAAATTCTTATAAAAATAAAAATTGAAAATCGAACCAAAACTCATCTAGACTAAATAAAAATTGAAAGAATGGTTTTTGTCATTATTAGACATCGATTTGAATAGCTAGAAAACCAGAGTTTAGAGAAGACGATGATTTAGAAAGTCTCACCTATCTATAGGGTGAGAGAAAACTTCATTCCACCACTGATATAAAATGTACAATTGACACGAATTTACAGCTCAACAAGAAAGGTAAAGTGCAAAAACTGTGACTCAGTAAACGATAATACTAACTAAAACAAAATTACAAGGACTAAAGGACGTCGTTGAAAAAAGTCTAAACAAACACACAAAACGTCAATGTTTTACCCTTCTTCTCTAATAGCCCCTCAAAAGAGGAGGTGCTGCAACAACACCGAGTTTACGTCTAGTTTCAAGGAATCGAGCTTCTGACTTAACTTTGGTTAGACCATCAGCCAGCTATTCAATGGATGGAATGTAACAAACAACAAGTTACTTAGCTAGAAACTTTTCACAAAGAAAATGAACATCTAGCTCTACATGTTTACTTCGAGCATGAAAAACTGGATTGGCAACCAAAGACAAAGCACTAACATTGTCACACCATATCGTTCAAATCACTAACATTGTCATACCATATCGTTGGTACAGTTGAAACATGAAAATATATTTCTTGAAGAAGCTAAACAACCCAGGAGATGTCAGCTGTTGAATTGGCAAGTGACCGATATTCAAACTCGGTACTCGACCGAGCAACAACATGTTGTTTCTTCGAGCTCTAGGACACAACGTCCTCCAAAAAATATATCATAGCGACAATGGATTGCCCGTCATCAAGAATACAAGCCCAATCGACATCTGTATATGTAATGATGAAGAGATTTGACTTGGGTGAAAAAAACAAACCATAAGAAATTATTCCTTTAAGATATCGAAAAACTCTTTTAACCGATATCTGGTGATTCTCAATTGATGTCTGGACTGGTGTGTGATAGATATTGTAGTACTTTAAGAGCACTACGATAAAGTTTCAAATTACTAAAGGTTAGACTATCAGCTAAGAACAAATGCTTACCTATAGCTTTCGATGTTGGACAAGAATTTGCTGATGAGAAACCAAAACGATCCAACTACTATGTAATATATTTAGACTGCGTCAGATACATGACAGTTGAATCACGAGACACCTCAAGACCAAGAAAATAATGAAGATCACCAAGATCCTTGAGAGAAAAAGTATCTCTTAGCTGTCGAACAAACGAGTTAACTTGAGCAGGACAAGTGCCTATTACAAGAATGTTGTCAACGTAAATAAGAAAAATAACTTCCATACTTTTATTATATTTGAAAAACATAGAGTTGAAAGCTCTAGTGTTAGTAAACTTCCATAGTAACAAGGTGTTTCTCAGCATGTCAAACAAAGCTCTTAGTGCTTGACTAAGGCCATATAAAGCCTTTCAAAGCTTACAAACATGTTTCGGACAAGAAAAATCAGCAAACTTATCCAGATGCACCATATAAACATCCTCAGTTAATCTACCATTCAAAATGCATTATTAATGTGTAGCTGATGAACAACCCATTTGTGTATAGTTGCTAGGCTTAGAATAATGCGATTTTTTGGAGTTTTAACAACCAGACTAAACGTTTCATGGAATCGATCCTTAGAAGTTGATTGAATTCCATTGCAACCAATCAAACCTTACTTTGTTGATAAGAGCAATTAACATTACGCTTAACACGAAAAATTCACTTACATTTCACTACGTTAACATTCAAAGGAGCATGAACTAGATCCCAAGTACCACTCCTTTTAAGAGTAGACATTTCAGCTTCCATAGCAGCTTTCTAAACAACTGACTATAAGTAGCCTTGATAGTTTGAGGCTCAACATCTGCATCCACTACTGAGGACTTGTTCAAAATATTAGCTCATTGCTTAGGTTTCACAATACCCGATTTAGTTCGTGTTTGCGTTGAGTTTAGAGATAGAATTGGAGGTTTAGACTGAGAAACCCCACTCGGTGTAGCCAAGACATCATCAACCGAGATTTCACCTGTCCAGTTATCAGTAGAACTACAAGAAGATATTGCAAAAGTGAGAGTAGCACGAGAAATGGTAGAATTGGTATCAATTGCAATAGTGGATTAAATAGAAGATAAAAAGCTTTTGATCAAAGGAAAAGGAACAAACAGAGCAGGAAAAGAAGTGTTACAACTGACCTAATTAGACGAGAGTAAGAAACCATTTTTGAAAGAAAATTCTAACTGATTAAAAGCAACACTACGAGAGACATACAATCTTCCCGTTGAACTCAAACCTTATACCCTTTGTAGTTTTCTGAATACACGAGTAAAACACATTTTGTGGTGTGATGATCAAACTTATGAGCTTAATACGATCAAAGACAAGGAAAGTAAGAGGATCCAAAAATACAAAAAAATGAGTAATGGTGGCTTGTTGAAGATAAGTTCATAAGGAGACATGTAATCGAGAATAGAAGTAGGCAATCATATAATAATATAAACCATAGTCACAAAAGCTTCCAGCCAAAACTGTAATGACATACTAGCATGTGCTAACATGGCAACTCCAATTTTAGTGATATGATGATGATTGCGCCCTACGACACCATTCTATTGGCAGGAATGAGAAAAAGTCGAAGCAAAATACCATTAGATTGAATGTAAAGAAGAAAAGACTCAAACTCTCCACCATTGTCAACTTAAGTTGCTTTAATACGAGTATTAAAGAAATTTTCAACAAGCTTTTGATATGAACAAAAGTAGTAAACGACTCAGATTTTGATCTTAAAGGCTATATGTGTGTAAGCCTACATAAATTATCGACAAAACAAATATAGAAGCGATAACCAACAATGGACAAAATAGGGGAAGGACCCCACAAATCACAATGAACAAGTTCTAATGGTGAAGACACCCTATCAGCTGAATTAAAGAAAGGAAGATTATGAGATTTACCATATTGGCAAGAGTCACAGAAATTATTATTTTCATTAGACGAAAAAACATGATTACAAGAGCATAATATAAGACGAAGAGCACGATCAGACACATGACCCACACATTGATGCCAAACAGACTTGGATAATTTACATGGAGCACTATTATATATGGAAGTAAACAAGTTTAAACAAATGGAGACAAAAAACAAAAATCGAAGGGAGCTTTTGGGAACAGTTGCAGTTGATAAAGACCATTTCTAACCACTCCTTGAAGAACTACCAGTCCTGTTGTACGATCCTTCACAAAACAAAAATCACGGAGAAACTGAACAGAGAGATTATGTTTAATCTGAGGAACATAGAGAACAAATTTCAGTTTAATCAGTTTCCTAGTTGATTCAGGCATTTTAGCGCATCCTATATGAGAAATTTTTAATTTATTACCATTTCCTACATCAAGAGTTTCACTACCATTATATTCATAATGTTGATTCATGGAAGAGGCATCAGAAGTAACATGCCTCGTCGCCTCACTGTCAGCAACCCATTAAGGACCAGCAAGAACTTCAAGAGTATCTAAGTATGTTGCAGTTTCATTTCGTGGTCGATTTGCACTTAATCCAAGTGGATAATTGTACGATTCATCATAGCACATATAGCAAGAATAGAACGAATGTCTATATTTTCTACAAATATGACAAGTATATTTAGGACCAGATGCATTACCAGAATAATTCATAGATTAAGAACTATTGGAAGAAGAATAGGAAGAGTTACCATGATTATTGGAGTTGAAGGTCTTGTTATTTCCTACCTTGTCCTCTTCCTCCTAAACCATTTCCACCACCTCTATTCTGTCCATTTTGTCGTTTATTGTTGCTGTAATTTCCACTTCTTATCAAAACAAAATTTGTAACATATTCTACTATATGATCTGTAATAACATTGTAACGATCCAACTTTCCTTAAAAAGTAACAAGGAAAGCATGAAGTTCTTGCCATGTAACCTCTTCCTTACCTTTAATTGTTCAAATTATTGGAATATACTCTGCTCCAAGTCCTTCAAGAACATAAGACGTAAGATCAGAAGCTAAGACATGAGTTCTAGATAACTTTATACTATCTGTTGTTTGTTTCAAGGATCCAAGATATTCAACCATCTTCTTGGATCATTTCTTAGAGTTTTGAAGAACACTCTGCATTTGAATGATTCTCGCATGACCCATCGCACCATACATCTGTTCAAGTGCCTTCCACATTTCTTTATATGTCAAAAAACTTACAACATCAGCTGCAACTGCAGGTGTCATCAAACCGAACAACCACTCATAAAGAGCTTGATCAATCGTGTCCCATTCCACTCTCAAAGGATTCGAAGATCGTAACGAGCTGTAGAATTCAATATTTGAATCGAGGAACTCAGTAGATTGAGTTTTCGTTCCGAGGAAAAAACCATCCACCTTGTGTTATTTCAAAATTACGAGAACAATGCCACGCCATAGAAGATAGTTCTTCACATCAAGCTTCATTGGCAGCACAGTTGACAGAGGATGACCAAACGATGTCACCACCCGATTCATTAACGTTGGAGGAGTAACCACAGAAGTCGATCTTGCATTTGTTGAGCTATTTGTTTCTTCAGCCATGATGTTAGCCAACTTGCTCTAATACCAAGTTAGAAAACCAGAGTTTAGAGAAGACGATGATTTAGAAACTCTCACTATCGTAAAGCGTGAGAGAAAACTTCATTCCACCACTAATATAAATAGTATAATTGGCATGAATTAATAGCTCAACAAGAAATGTAGAGTGCAAAGGATGCGACTCACTAAACGACAAGACAAAGGATCTAAACGACGTCGTTGAACTAAGTCTAAACAAACACACAAAATGTCACCGTTTTACCCTTCTTCTATAATATGAACAACCGAGGATATTGAATCCATTGTCGATTTAGCATAAAATTGATAAATAAACGAATCGAAATCACCCCTACCAATAAGATTGGACTTTAGCTTACATGATACATATTTTGATAATAAAAATGTTATTGGATTCTATGTCTCTCCCTTCAAATATTATTTAGAGAAGAACTTCTATACATATGGATGTAGAACAAAAATGTCAATAATGGTGAAAAGAGCAATAGTTTAGCGACATTAGTGTTCACCCTAGGACTACGAGGTCACAGGTTTGAATCCCTACCTGTAATTATTGTGTAATCAGAAAAAATGTCAATAACGTTTGAATCCTAGCTGTAATTCATTATCGCCGGGAAAAGAATTACCAATGATTTTTTTTCGTCGTCGACAAAAGCAACCTTTTTCGACGCTAACCGTTGTTGCCATTTCGCCTACGACCACATGTCGTCAACAATAATTTAACAATAGCAAATGACTATATTGATGTCGGTAATTCTCCTCCAGATAACGACCCGAAGCAAAATCTATAAAAATTATGCTGAAGAAAACCTATAGTTAAATAGATGACATTCCAAAACAGGAACATCTTGTTTTACCTTCATTGTTTACATATACCTTCGCTATCTCTAAAAATTGTTTGATTCCTTCAATATATTCATTAGACAAACTATCTCTATTATTGATCCAGTCTTCATTCATAATTGTCTTAATGTGTTCACTTTCTTTATGCCGTCGTACAAGGTAATAACCTGTATCCCAATGAAAATACTTATGGATTATATTGGATAACTCATTTCGTTTAAAAGCACTACTACAAAAGAGCGAAAAGATGATGGACTATCCAAAATGGTTTTGAAAACATTGATATAAGATGACGGGCATTGCTCGTCATAAAAACTACAATTGGTGTCGAACAATAATTAGTGACAGGCAATTGGTGTTGGGCAGCTCGTCATCAATTAAAACAATATTGCCCAACACTAAACACATTTGGTGATGGGCTGCCTGACACCAATTGACCGTCACCAAATGTCCATAATTTGTTTTTTCGTTTCCCTTTTTCCCTACCAAAGACCACTCCATATCTTTCTTTTTTTATTATTTTTCATCTCTTTTCCCTTACCCAAGACTTCATTTCCCCAAACTTTTATCTTCTTTCATCTCAAATCTATAAACCCTTACCATTTCTCATCTTCATCATCTCAAATCTCCAAACTCTCACCATTTGTTGTCTTCCTCATCACAAATCTCCAATTTCTCGTCTTCTTCACAAAAATCTTCAAACTCTCACCATTTCTCATCTTCTTCATCTCAAATCTCCAAACTCTTACCATTCATCGTCTTCCTCATCACAAATCTCCAAACTCTCACAATTTCTCGTCTTCTTCACTCAAATCTCCAAACTCTCACCATTTCTCATCTTCTTCATCTCAAATCTCCAAACCCTCACCATTTATCGTCTTCTTCATCTCAAATCTCCAAACCCTTACCATTTCTCATATTCTTTCTCCTTTTTATCTTAAATCTTTATTTTCAGCTTTCTCCTATATCTCATTTAAAAAACCCAATAATTCTCCATTTTGGTTATCCTCTCATCTTAAAAGCTTTCTTCCTTCTCTTTCACACCTTGTAGATGAAAGCGTTCTGATCGATCAAAATGTAGATGGGGATTTGGAAAACAAAATACGGATGTTTGAGGCTGCACACTATAATTTTAACAATAAACTCTCAATATTTGAGCAATCATTAGAGTATGCCAAAAGAGCATTGTACCCAAATTGTAATAATTTTACTAAGATATCGACATTGATTTAGCTTTATAATTTGAAAGCAAAGTTTGGATGGAGCGATAAAAGTTTCACAGAGTTGTTAGAATTATTGTGTGTTATATTTCTTTGTCCTAATGAAGTTAGATATCTACCTATTATGCCAAAAATATTTTAAGTACATTAGAAATGAATTATGAAAAGATCTATGTCTGCATCAATGACTTTGTTTGTATTGAAAAGAATTCATTCATGCAGAATTGTGTCGTACATCTAAAACATCAAGATGAAAAGTTTGAAAAGATATGAAAGAAGGGGTGAAAAATATTCTAGTAAAATTAATGTTATATTTCTCTCCCATTCCAAGATTTGAACGAATGTTTCTAAGTAAATAAACTTCAAGATTATTAACGTGGCATGATACAGATCGTTAGGTCGATGGGTACTTAGGACATCAAGCCAATACACTCTCATGAAAAAAAAAAGAAGAAAGATGGTCTAAATTTAGTTCAGAGTTGAGGAATTTTTGTCTAGCCTAATCAATAGATGATTTAAATCCGGACCGTGACTAAAGTACTAGATATAGTTGTTGGCAAGTGATGTTGATGACTTACAATCTACCTTAATGGTTGAACATGAAGCATAATTATTGATGTTAAATGCATTAATTTCTATATCAAAATAACCAAAAAATCACATGGTATTGTTTTGATGATCTGAAAAATGCTATGTAACATAGGTATTGTTTTGATGCACATTGATAACAAGAAAGCTATTTTGTTGTGGACATTATGTCTAGCTTGGAGAACGATCATGATGATGATGTTCTCGTGAACAGACCTGCTCGAGACATGTATACAAGAGGCATTATAGTCTTGCGTGAGCTCGCTCATGAAAGAATGGCTGGAAAATGACGTCTTGTTCAATATAATTCTATGGGTCAAGAAATCAAAGATGGTACAAAGAAATTGCATAACATATTGATGTATGTTTCAGATCACATATACCTCTCACCTACAATACTTGGAATGATGTATCCAACCAATTAAAAGATTGTATAGAAGTAAATACTTAACTAAACATTATTATGTATTACATACTAACTAACCTTACTTATTCTATTTTAAGGTGGACCCTATGTCCAAACATAACATAATGATATCTATGTCTAGAACATTTAGAACATTTAGATACAATCTCACCAAAAAGTTCATCAAGCCGTTTATAAATGACGACCCTAAAAATTTAATGCATTCACTAACTATTTACCCTTTCGTCACATAAGAACAATGAAATCATTTTGTAAACGTTTGATTAAAAAGAATTTAAGATAACTACTTATTCTTTATTATTATTGTGACAGCCCGACTTTTTTTCCCTTATTTCAAGGTTAGTTTGTTTCTTTTTACGCTTACCTAAAATTCTGAAAGTCATTTCGATTTGTGTTTAGAGTTAAAAGCATTTAATTAAAGACTTACCCAAGGGGTGTGAAGTCGGAAATTGAAAACTAGGGGTAAAATGGTCATTTTAGCCTTTAGGGCATTTTTGTAATTTCTGCCAACTGTTTTGTCCTAATATAAAAGGACAAAAGAGGCAAAATGATTAGGTTTTTTAGTGTTTTTCTGAAATTCAGCGCCGCCCAATCACGTTCTCTCATTTTCTGCAAATTTCGACAGCCGCCAACACCACCTGCCACCCAATCATTGCTCGCGAAATTCTGCACCGACAACCTCTAACGTCCAATCATTGTCGCGGTTTTCGGTGCCGACAGTGTTAGCGCCGCAGATAGTTTTTTCGCCTCGGGAGACAGCCGCCGCTAACCTTCGACCAATCGCGAAAGGAGAGAGGGAGCAGTAGCCAATCAGCAGCGGCAACAAGCCTGCCGCCGTTAGCGCCGCCTGTCCCATTGTCCCCCAAGTGTTCCCAACAGCCGCCGCCTGTGTCAGAAATCCTTAACTTCGGATTGGCATGTGAATTCGAGCCCGTCTCCATGTCTTCCGAGCCTGTGTTTGACCATCCAACGAGCGACACGTGTTCCAGGTCCGCAGGTTTTGTTTTCCGCGCGTTTCGCTTACGCGCCGGTGATCCTTGTCGTCACGCGCCGCCGTCGGTCGCTGGAAAATTTCCGGGTACTTCTTCTTGGGTAATTTTGACGCTCTGGATCAGTTTTTGATAGTTTTAAGGCCTAATTCTGATGTTTTGACCCTGTTTAACCCAGTTTTTATTGGAGAAACGCTTAGAAGTCGCATTTCGAACACTTAGGAGTACCTCGAGTAGGAAACAAGCAAGGTAAGGGGGTTAATTCTCGTCCTGAACTGTTTTGATTGAATAAATGTGTGTTAGAATAACTCAAATGTTGCTAGTTGAGTGTATTTGTGTACAAATTTGGTATTATTTGTGGAAATTGTAGGTTTTACTGTGTGATATCTACATATATCTCGGAACCGGGTTGGCTTAGCCTTAAATGGGTTGCCTCGTTGTTATAAAAAAGAAAGGAACCGGGTAGGCTTATCTCTAGTAGGGATGCCCGGGTGTGTGAACCATGAGGGTTTAGGATGGCTTAGCCTTCGGGTTGCCTCGACACCGTTGTACTTGAGTTCCCTGATTGTCTGACTATCCTTCTTTACATTAGTTGATGCTCTGATTTTATGAATGAACTCATTTTAATACCTTGGTGAGTTATAATACTCACCCCATTCTCTTTCTTCTGTGGTAATCCACAGGAACGCACGGGCTTTACCGAGATGGTTGATCTGTCGCAGTGGAGACCATGGGCATATGGAGTCCTTCTTACGTCTTGCATCTCATTTAGCTCTTTCCTTTTTAATATATGCTTGCTGAGGAACTTGTGTTTTAGCGTTAAATTACTTTTAAAGCACTCTGTTTTTCCCTCTTTTTGGTTAACTTATTTCCTTTAAAGGAGTACTCCGAATCTTTTTTAACTTATGTTTTGATGACTTAAGCCAAAGAGGAATTGATAAATTACTATGTTTCATTAAATGATTTCAACGATTATTTAACTTATGCACTTGGGGTAAGGGTTTTGAGGGCCCTTAAAGGGTCAGGTCTTTACAATTATATATTTTAATGTTTAGCACATTACTAATGTGTTAAAATATGTTACATAGAAAAAGAGTGAAGAGCAAAGAGAGAGGTGAAGTCTTCTTAAATATCCTAACCAAATGTCTAGAAAGGGTTATGTTCAACTCGGTCATGAACTAGTAAGAATTATAAGCCTTAATAATACATGTTATCATTATTTTATTTCACTTCACTAATTTATTGTTTGGTTAATTTTAATTTTAGGATGTAAATATTAAAATTGATCCATCATCACCTGCACGACTATGTAGAGAAGATTGTAAGGAAAAGGGTGAAGTGTATGTTGACGAAGACACGATTGAAGCGATTAATCGACTTTAAGTATGAAGGTTCATTGTGAAATATGGTTTAACTTCAAATCTCTCATAGATATTTAATTTAATTAATAATATTTTGAATTTAGGATGAGTTGGAAAATGCACATAAAGGTGTATATATTTTGACAAAAGCATTGGAAACACCAAAGCATAGAGGACATGTTAGGGGGAGTGGGTCAATTTTTACCTCCATCAATTTTCTTCTAGATGGCGAAAAATCAACTCGACGAAAAACGTTAGTTGGTTGCTCTTAACCATTAGAATCTTCTTGTATGAGAAGTAATAATAATCAATCACTTACAATGCATGGAGAACTAATGAGGTAATCAAATGAGATTCTTGAAAGTCTTGAAGTCATTAGAGAACCCATTGCCCATCCTGATGTCCAAGATATAGGAGAAGTAAGTTGCATATTATTGAATTAATTTCATCATTTATTTTTCAATGGTTATACACTCTAACTATGTGCTTTTTTAAAGAATATGACATGTTCACTTGCCATTGAACATGTAGTAAATATTGTTGTCATTGGCACAATGCATGAATCGAGCGGCGCATTAGCTAAGATACATGGTCTTCCACTAAGAAAGTACAATGCTCATGTCTTGGTGGATTTAATAATTGGAAACAATGATCTTTTAGACCTTCTCATTCCTCCAAACAACGAGCTTCAACATCTTGAAAAAGCCGTAAACAGTTTTGTGTCATTACCGCGTGCATTAATTATTAAGAGAACTAATGCACCGAAAGAAGCCTTTAGTTTTACCTTTCACCTTTATACGTTAGTATGTACCACATTATTTATGTTGCTAATAATAGATAATATTTAATGTCATAGCACTCACTACCAAACGAAACTAAGAAGATTGTGTCAGATATACAATCTAATCATCGAGCATGTCTCTTACAACTACAATCAAGCTGGTTTATCACTATGCTAAACATAGTACGAGGGAAAGAGGCATGCTATAAGTAACTCTTGCCGAAATTGTTTCGTTTTTTATCACAATTGCTTTCTTGCAAGAGTAGATATTTTGCACTATTGTGAGATGCAAGAAATTGGCTACACTTCCGTACTCGGGTACATTACGTAAGTAATACAAATTTTCAATTATTATACTAGTTTTTCATATTTAATAACGTTTCCTAAATCTATTTCAGCTATATATAGGCTACTTACAATCAAAAAAATTTAAATAACTATTTTCTAGTAGAAGGTGGTAGTTTTGCATTGATTGTGGGAAATCAAAATCAAGAAGAGCAACTTAGAAATCTTGCTGATCGGTTTGACATGATTATTGATGTCATTCTTTTCCTTCAATACTGGGTATGCATTCATAAATTTTCAACTCACTAGTGTGTATTATATTGTTTAGGCACCACTAGAATTTGGTCGTCCTAATTCCTATAGATAATACTGTTTATATTTTGAACTCGCTTAATCAGAAGATGATCAATGAAAGTTTAGCACATATCGTAAATACATAAGTTTCTAAATAATGAGTTTTTTTTTTTTTTTTTTCGTTTGAATTAACTTTATCATCCTAATTTTTCACTTTCATTCTACAGTTCTTATAGATTGGGACAATCAAAATACGCGTTTAGATCTTTAAAACTAACATGGAAGTGAATGAAGGTAAAACCGAATCAAATATTTCTTCTATTCTAATTATTGTCATGTAGAATTATTATAATAAAATGATGAAATTTGTTTCTTTGATGTAGGCCCTCATCAATTGAAATCGATAGTGTGTGGATTTTATGTCCAACTGTACATACGAAAGATGATATCCAACACGCGAACGCCCATACATAAACTTGTAAGTTTTGTTTTACTCATTCATAATTATAGTCGATATAGTTATATGTAAATCTTTTTGTTTTTATTAATTTGACAATATTTTATATTTGTTATGTTTTTAGTTTAACATCATGAAATTATAGACTCAAGAAGACATGGATGTAGTATGGGTGAAATGGCGAACTTCATAGGTAGATATTTTTTAGAACAAAAATATTATTGCCACTTAATCTATTGTTAAATATTTGTTGAATATTATATAGTATAGTTTGTTTATATGACGTATTTTTTAGCGAGACAACGTCCTATTCTATTGTATATTTATGTTTTATGCTGAACAAAGTTTGATTTTGGTTATTTATAAGTTATCAAGTTTTTTAAGTAGCGTAATGTTACGTTTTAATGCACCCAAAATTTCAGCTACAAATTCTTATTTATTAGTTTTCCTATTCACAGGTTAGTAAAAAATTAATAGAAGTTAATTTGGACATTTAAGGATGAGTTTGGTGGTGAGAAAAAAAAGTAGATAAGATTTTGGTGATTTGACATTTTCAAGACATACTTTTATTTTTGCCTTGAAATAAACAAATTATCATATAACTCTTTTTTTATACATATCTTGACACTTTTAATGTTGAGCACAAATAATGACGAAACATCACCACAAAAGATGGATATTTTAGTTCACATTTCATAATAAAGGATGAGACCCACATGAACAATTTTTTTTTAAAATTTTAAAATATACTTTTAATGTCAGGCCCCAAACTGTCACCAAAGAAAAATGGTACGGGCAAAAACCATCACCAAATAGGAAAGGTGACGGGCAAAAATCGTCACCAAATAGAATAAGTGATGAGCAAAAACCGTCGCCATATAGGATTGGTGACGTACGAAGACTATCACCAAATAGGATAGGTGGCAAGCAAAATCTGTCACAAAGTAGGTAAGATGACAGGCAAAATCGTCACGAAATGGGATAGATGATGGACAAAAATCGTCACCATCGGAAAAAAATCATTACCAAATAGCAAAGGTGACGATTTTTCCCCGTCACCTTTTTATGCGCGTCACCAAATGTCTTCAATTACACAAGTATTGCTATCAGTGAATCTCTCGTTTAAAATACCCTTTTTTTTATTTTTCTTCTTCTTTTTATTACAATTTGAGAAAGGGGTTGCAAATACCGATTTCCAAGATCAAATCATGATCGTGGAGTTGAACTGGATTACCTCCAAACAATAATGAAACCAACGTGCTAGTGACTCTTACTGTAAAATACCATTTTTCTAGTAGTGATGAATTGGGAAATCCTACCGTTTGCATACGTGACATCATAGATGTCACACAAATAATTATTTTCTTTAATATTTAATTTATAAAATAATTTTATGCAGCTCTCATAATATCATATGTTCAAAATTTAAGCTTTTCTTACCCATCCATGTGAAGAAAAGTTTTTATGTTTTATTTAACTAAAAAAATCGATCAAACAGCCAAAGCAAACATAGCTCGGTTGACATTAAAATTGTATTATAACCATGAGATTTGGAGTTCGAATATCCCTATTCCCATTTGTGTTAAAAAAAAAATAAAATAAAACCTGTCCGAACAAAATTATTTAACTAATACGAAGATGCATGTCGTATACCTTTATTGCATTTAATATGCAATAAGTAATTAAAAAAACGGTATAGTAGGTACCAATAATAAATGATTTAATTTAAAATGCGCTTAAAATAATATGAATGGGGTTAAAATTTATCTTACAATAAAAGTAACGAGTCAATTTTATTGCTTATAATTTAAATAATTCTATTTGTTATATATATATATATATATCTTATTTGCTTATATTATTGAGTTGCAGTCCAAGTCAAAAAAAGAAAAAAAAAAGAAAAAAAGAAAAGAAAAGAAAAGGCAGTCTCTATTAAACCCAACTCTATAGCCATTCATTCCATCATAATATTAAACAACAAGGAAGAAGGCGACACTACAAGAAGAAAAAAAGAAAGAAATAAACGCCAAAACGACGTCATTTCAGAAGCATTTTCTTCATTCTATATGGAAACAGTCCGCCGGAAAATGTCTAACGAATTTGCTAGCTTGAAGGAGACCGAGCTCTGTCTTGGCTTGCCCGGTGTCGGTGGTGATCTGCCAGCCGAGATCGCCCTCAGAGCTTCCAGCAAGAGGGGCTTCTCTGAAACTGTTGATCTGAAGCTTAACATTGAGAGCAAGGATGGCGGTGGCAGCGGTGCTGTCGGGGTTGATCTCAATGGAAACGTTCAGAACATTCCAACCGACGTTGATCGCCAGAAAAGCCTCTGCTCCAAGGATCCAGCCAAACCACCAGCCAAGTAAATTTAGTTTTCCAAAACACAATTTTGAGTTTTATTGAGTATAGAATAGCATAGCTCATAAATTTACCATCTTGTTAATGCTTAAGTCAACTCCCTTACAAAATTTCTTAAAGATGTAAGACGTAAAATTTACGAGTGAACTTAATTGTAAAACTTTTGATCATTTTCCAGATCTACGTTTGAGTTGTTTAATCATATACTGGCAATTTTAGAAGTAACAATACAGTTGGATAATATTTCTCTTAGTTTTTTTTTCCGATAATATTTGATGGATTTGTAGGGCTCAGGTTGTGGGTTGGCCACCGGTGAGATCGTACCGCAAGAACGTTATGGCACAGAAGAACGTGAACGGGGAGGAAACCGAGAAAGCGAGCACGGCTGCATTCGTGAAGGTTTGCATGGATGGAGCTCCATACCTTCGCAAAGTCGACCTGAAAATGTACCAAAGCTACCAAGAACTTTCTGATGCCTTGGCCAAGATGTTCAGCTCTTTCACTATGGGTAGGAAAAAAAAAAAATCTCAAAACTACAATCAATATATGGTTTCGTTTTTCGAGAAATTATTGGATGAGATTTGACAGTTTTTTACAGTCAGAATCTAGAGAGAAAAAAACATCTAGAAGTTAATTATTAGGGGCAAGAAAATTATTGAATTTTACATCTGAATCTACGCATCTTAACATGTGATAATGAAGCAAAAAACTCTTGAAATTAATTTAGTATTTATTTTCTTCTTTGTAAAGGTGAATATGGTACTCAAGGAATGATAGACTTCATGAATGAAAGGAAGTTGATGGATCTTCTCAACAGCTCCGAGTTTGTTCCAACTTATGAAGATAAAGATGGCGATTGGATGCTCGTCGGTGATGTTCCATGGGAGTAAGTTTCATTTCTTCTCATTAGTTTCATTTCTTCTCATTTCGTTTTGACTATGTAAAAGATAAGCAAGAAGCACACAACTACATAATAAAGGGTTAAAAAAAAACTCCAAAAAATAAATATAGAAATCGCATCAATATTTTTTTTTTTAAGTTACAATATCGTTAGTGGAAGACTCGAACCACGAATCGAGCAAATACTAGTGCATCTTTAATGCCGGCATTTGCAAATTGCATCATAATTTCTAGAGATATAAATAATAATTTAACTTATAATGACAGAGAAATGATGTATTGAAATTGTGACATATTATTATCTCACAAATGGTGAAAAGTACGTACATGATATTTTTTGGAATGTTTACATATTTCGTTTTAATTTTTGAACATCAAAGGTTTTTAAGAACTAAAACGCTTATGAATTAAAGAAATAATATCTTACCATAGAGATCCGAAAATTTGTAATTTATCTGTACAAATTTTAATCTTGGGTTGATCCAACAAAAGATGCCGAATAATTTGCTCCTAGATTTTTTCTTTTTTCTTACCAAATGAATTGTTTTTACAGGATGTTTGTAGATTCATGCAAGCGTTTGAGAATTATGAAAGGATCTGAAGCTATCGGTCTTGGTAATTAATCGAAAACCTAAGTTTTGAATTTCAATTTAATTTTCCCAATTTGTCATATTATCTTTACCAAAATAATAATAATAATTTTCAGCCCCGAGAGCCATGGAGAAATGCAAAAGCAGAAGCTAGAAGAGATGGAATATTGGAAACTGTTTGTGAAAATCAGCAAAAAGAAAGAAGAATAGTTCCAGCTTGGAAAAGTGAATGTTGTTTTCTTGTGTATTTTTTTAATTTTTATGCTGTTTTTTTTAATTGTCTATAAAGAAAAAAAATGTATCAAAGTGGATCTGTTGTTTGAACAATATTTGTAATACAAGAGACATGAAAAGCTGTAAGCCTTTCACCAACAGTCTGTCTGCTTGGTTTGTTTGTTATGTTTAATTATCATTACCACTAATTAATTTTCCAAAGAAATGGGTTTTTTTGCTTAATAATCACACCCATTTCTTTGTTTGGCTGTCAAATGGTTTGTTTTTTATGAAATTGTATTTCATTGAATTATTGGAGAAAAGAAGATTCTTTTTTGGTTTTATTATTATTATTTCTATTATTATTATTGCTAATTATTATTATCCTCTTGCATTTTTTTATACCTTAATTTATGGTATTTGTGTAATCATTTTCTTGCTTAAGGAGAAAAAGGTATATAAATTTAGGGACTCAGAGAGAGGGAACAAGGTCATGTGCGGGCATGTTAATGGGGGCATCCAGTAATAGAAATTTAATTAGATTCGTTTGTTATTGGTAGAAAGGAGTAGAGTGGCAACGAGTGGAGAAAAGCAGAAGGATCGATGGTAGTTGAATATTTATTTGCTGTTAATAGTAGTTAGATAATAATTACTTG
Organism: Cyclanthera cordifolia; assembly: GCA_037832605.1. Lineage (NCBI taxonomy): Eukaryota > Viridiplantae > Streptophyta > Magnoliopsida > Cucurbitales > Cucurbitaceae > Cyclanthera > Cyclanthera cordifolia. Next base: position 43,129 of record JBBMEG010008818.1, read on the forward strand.
TTTAGGAAATTAATTACTCATTTGAAGATTAGTGTTAGTAATTGCTGAATGATATTTTTTATGCAAAATTTGATGACCCGATTTGATTGATGATTTGATAAGTGGTTAAGAGCGGTTGCATATTACCCAATACAAAATCTGGAATAATAATTTACTACTTATTTTGTACCTGAAACCAAACATAGTGTTAGAGATTTTTTTATATTTTGTTTTATAAAATAGTCTGTGGTGGGAATAATTACAATACAATAAAATGAATATTATAAATGTATGTCTGGAATACTATGCCATGGCTGGTGGGTCGATAGAAGCACAGGTTTACATAATTTGTGGGTCAATGTATTATATTAATATTGCAATTTTGATTGTTAATTACGCCTCTGACGTTCTCTTTTCTACTTCTCTAATTAATTTTTAAAGAGTGGATTGTACATATCATTTTAAATTTTTAGAAACTTTTTTCACTACTATGTCAACTCTATGAATATTATACAATATATGTGTGTGGATTTTCTTGGATCTGGCATTAAAAGTTGTTTGTGTTTGATATCTTTGATTTTGTTTATAACTAGTGCCTTTTAACTAATGAACTTTGGGATTATCATATAGTTAGAATAAATTTTTATTCATTCTAATAAAATATTGCATAATATTGATCTTTCAATATAATTAGGGAATAAGATGACTTGAACTATAGATCTCATGGTTATTAGTATATACGAATAAGATGATTTGAACTATAGATCTCGTGGTTATTAATATATCCGAATACAAAGTTCGGTTATATACTTCATTTATAAATTGGGTTTTTCATTAGCACACATACAATCTATTATGAAAAGTACTTTGCCTGCTTATCCTCCTTAGTCTCATATATTTGTGTACAAGTCTAATTAAATTTTCAACTGATCAGTGTAGAACTTACGAAAAATTTGTCCTCTCTCATGTTTTGAACATACCAAAAAGGATAATTTAAAGTTTGGTTCTTTCACGTATTTAATTTGTGATCGATTATGATTGACAAGATAGTATTTTTTGTTTAATAAAAAATTTAATTTATCTAAAGCAAAAGTATAAATTTTCATGTGATCAAGAGACCAATTGATATTGAGAATTGGTGCACTCTATGTGGCAAAAGCTAAAGAGACCAGTCTTCATGCGATCAAGGAAGGTACGTAAATTTGCAGTTCATGCTTGAATTTATGCTTTTCCACACCTTTATGACTTTGTTTATTTTTTCAAGTCAATGGAGAGATGTTCTAGCAAGGTATCTATGAGAAGTTTCCCGAGCGCATAAAGTGATTATAGTCATTTGGAGTTTATGGAATTTCCGCACTTGTGTTTTTCATAATCGTGCCAAGGCTAAAAAAGATGAATTATTTTTGTTAATTTCTAATTCGTTCCATTTATATGATGTGTTACCTGTCATAGGAACCAATTTGGGAAGGCTCGGTGGAGAGCAGAATACTTTGCACGGGTGGACTCCTCCTCACACCTGGTCGTGGAAGCTGAATGTTGATGGTTCAATGAAGGCGAGGAAGAACGAGGGTGGAATTGGCTGGTTGCTAGAGATTTCTTAGGAAGATCGTTGTGCTATAGAGCAAAAGACAGAATTCGAGCCTCATCAGCTTTGGAGATGGAGTGTATTACAGAGCGTCAAGGTCTCTCCCATCTTCTTGAAAGCATGGAGGGTGTGTCGCCTGCCATCTTGGTGGAATGTGATTCTACACAGGCTATTAATTTGATTAAGGATATTTCCCAAGATATATAATAGAACTAAGCAATATAATTGCTGATATTCATGATATGTTTCCAAGATTTCTAGACATATCTTTTGGCTTTTGAGGTCGAGATAGCAATGAGGTTGTTGATATCCTTGCGAAGCTCAACTCGTCGGATGGATAGCCTCAAAGAAACTGTTTCCAGCTCCCCCTCTTGTCAAAAGAACTCATATTTTTTGGAGTGGGGGAGTCTCCCCCCAGTACAGACTATGGACTCGTTGTATTTGGAGTGAGGTCGCTCGGATTTGGAGTTTGGTTAATATATTTGATGTTTCCTCTAAAACAAAAGGTATTAATTTTTATGAATTAATTTATTTTTCATTCCTATAATAATTTTATTTTTCATCATCCAGAAGACTAGGAGGTGTTATAGGAACTATTGACATAGGATATAGTTTAAAGCTCATTTTACCTAGGTCGAGTTACAGCTGTGAGTAGAGTCAGGGATCCAGTTAATGTTTGAAATATAGGGTAGGAGCATAAAATTAACGAGGTGGAAGGTGTGTGATTACAAATTTTTACAATAATTAATCCAATTAAATATCTTGATTAATCATATTAATCTACATGCAATACCTTAGGTGATTGTCTTGTTGTTAATAAAATTGTACTTATAATGAATGACGCCTCCGATCAATTCATGTGGGTTTTATGCTGAGTATGATTGACTATTCCCCTAGACGATCTTGAACGATCTACTCCTCTCTTCCAGATTATGACATCTTTGCTACGTTGACCACTTAGTGGGAAGCCTTTAGAGAAGGAAGTTGGGATGAACACTCAACTTTGACATAGTTCTCTGTTTGAGATGAGTTACTCCGAATAGAGTGGGATGTGAATGAAGACTTATTAGACCTCCTATTTATAGTAGATAATGGACAATTAAAATTAAGAAAATATAATATCTTTTCAAGGGAGGAAAATTTCAAATTTCACTCAAATATTCCATATGTTGTTTTATTTATTTTTAATTCATACTTGTCCAATAAATATCAATTTCATAATATATCGAATATATTATAAATAAATAACAGTCCAATTAAAATATCCAATATATGAATTCTCTTTTCAATAATTATCTAATAATTATTAATCCAATTAATGCCAAATCGAGCTTAGTGTCAAGGTCTTGCTTATCCAGTGTGTGTTACACATGGCCTCATGAACCTCTAGGTTCTTTTTATCATTCTTTCCTAGTATAGCATTTATTTTTCATGTTATTGTAATTTTCTTATGTTTTCGAGCCGTATGAATCCTTGCTATTTTGACGTTCAAGGCTGCCACATCAAAAATTTCCCATAATGTACTATACGGGGGTATGACTCTTGAAGCTTTCCTCATACCAATCTATTATATGATGAATGCAATCTAGTTGATGTGTCCCTTATAGTATCTTTTCATATAACTTTCAAAGACAAAATGCATTTGAAAACCTTATTCCTCCCTTTTCGAAAACTTTTCACGAGGCCCGTGATAGAGGTTGCACCCGTTGGTGCCACCCGCTCTGAGATTTTCGTTTGGCTGACTTGCTCGCCGGGTTAGAGCAGATGCCTCACGATCGCTTCGCAAAGACGACAAAGTTAGATTGTGAGAGTTGTTATCAGAGTTTTGTTAGCTTCATTTGAAAAGTAATTGGATAAATGGTCGAGAAGAAAACGAAGGGTAAGGCCCACGTCGACCGGTTGGTTGACTCGGAAAAAGAGATGCTCTATCTGAAAGAGCTCTGAGACACTATTCGGTTCTTGGAATCTTGTCTGGAAGAAATTAGTTTTAAAGCCGACTTGATTGATGGGGTAGCTGACGGTGTAGATGGAATGCCCATCCAAGAGTTGATGATGAAATTCGAGAACCTCGAAGGCAAAACCTCACGTTCGGACAGTTCATCGAGCTCTGTTGCCCATCTGAAAGAAAGTATTGAGAAAATTGAAAGCGCTCAAAGGTCTATTGGACAATTAGTCGCAGACCTTTCCGAAAGTGTCAGAGCGGCACTCGATGACCTCAAAACTGGATTGGGCGAGATGAATTCTCGTGTAAGCATCACCATGATGGCGATGGGTAATCAAGTCTCAGCTAGAGGCGTTGTTCAACTAAACAAAATCAAGGTGCCTAAGCCGAAGCCTTTTCAAGGCGCTCGAGATACCAAAGGTTTTAAAAACTTCCTATTTAACATGGACCAGTATTTCAAGGCTATAAACATAGTCGCTTAGAGTCGAAGGTCACTCTAGCGACGATGCATCTAGGCGATGACGCCAAACTGTTGTGACAGTCACGATAGATGGACATCCAAGAAAGGAGATGTATCATCCACACATGGGAAAAACTATAGCAAGAGTTGGAGTCTAAGTTCTTTCCCGAGAATGTCCAAATTTTGCAGAGACGTAAGCTACGTGAACTTAGACATAGAAGATCGATTCGAGATTTGTTTGTGACCTTTACAACATAAAGACCCGCCACAATTATTCAGAGTTGTTAATCATTGAAAGTTATTTATGTTTTTTCAACAATTATTAATCACCTATGGATTGTATGTAGATTAATCAATAAATATTTATTTGGATAAATTAATTCTTAAATTTTTGTAATTACCTACACATTTTTGCAGTGTTAATTGCATGCTTCTACCCCATAATTTTCAACATTATCACACTCTCAAACTTGAGGTCCCGAGCAATGCTCTCTTATAAACCTATAAAAAGTAATCGTTAATGTTCATTTAATCTACTATTGTCTTGTTGTTCACAATAATCTTAGCATTAGGGTCTATTACTTTTTGTCCCTTCTACTTTCTAATTCCAAATAAGAGTAATATTATCAAGTGCTTCTATTAGGTTAATCCTTCGAGCTTATCGATCCTTCCATAAAAGTTAGAATTTCTATGGGTTTGAGTAACTAATTGCTTTGGACTTTTATTTTCACCCACACTTTTGATATCTTAAATACCCTTTAGGAGTTGTTATGCATTTTATTCACAGTTCCTTCCAGCCTAGCATTCATACTTTACCTTCACACTTTGTGTAGTTCTTAGAATGGCACACTGGATTATAGTGGCACTCTTAAGCAAAAGAAACAACTCTTTAAGTCTTTTCATAATTCTTATGATGGCATACTTGAGCAAAGTAGCACACCTAAGCTATTGAAACAATATTAGAGTTGAAGCATGTAATAACCCTATTTTTCCTTAATTTGTTAACATATTTATTGAATTAAAAATGGTTATTTTTTGTGGAAAATTAATTTATTTTTTTTTCTTTTTGAAAATTACTGGACAGTTTTGCCTCTAGAAGCATTAAAGAAAATTTGAGTAAGAAATGGGCATTTTAGTAACTTGGCACTACAAGACGAAATTAGCAAAATGTCAAATTTAGCATTTTGAGTAAGTCATCATGCCCCCATTATTTTGTATCAAACAATTTCATGCAGAGCCAATTGGAGAAGAGAAAAATTAAAGTTTTATATGTAGGCACGTTTCCCGAGGCGCTGTCATTCGAAAAGTCAGAGCTGCCAGCAGCGCCGTTGTTCGCCTGAACCACGAACCAGATCTCGCCACATATAAGTCGTTGGTTCTTGCCCACCAGTTTAGATCAATAGCCAATCAACACGTATACAACTGTCACATGTAGGGGAGCAGCCGCCGTGAGATTGCATGTCGCCTCTTGGCCGAGCCAATTAGACATCGCCAGCGTGTCATCCAATCACCTCTCGCTTTTGGTCAGCCAATCAGATGACACCCAATAAGATGAGTGTATTTAAACATTATGATAGGCCAATACAATCATGATTGATAAATTTTTGTTGTTCTTCTTATTTCCTCTAAAGTGACCTTCAAAAGGTGAAGAGTGAAATGCTATGAGAATATTCAGCATCTCATCTTCCTTTACTTACCTTCAAATTATACCGTCGCATATTGTTTATACAGATAGAGCTTATACTAGACATAGAATTTATACTCATGCAAAAAATGTTTCAACTGGTGTTTAGATAGATCTAATAGTTTAATATTACTGCATACAAAGTTAGCTATGTCAGAAAACCATGGAGTTTGCATAACATTCACCTTCAATAATTGCTCGTTAGGAAAGTTATCATGAATGTCGATGCCACCTGCATTGCTTTCTAGATGTTCTAAGCATGATAATTGATATGCAACCAAATTCTCACACCATAGACCAAAAGGCATTCGCCTAGAGGAAAAATCCGATAAAGATTGGTGAAAGTTATTTTCTCCTGATTCTTATGATCAATTGTTATCTGGTTATACCTAGAATACCCATCAAGAAAATAGTAGTATTCCTTACCAGTAATACGGTTCAACATTTGATCAATATATGTTAGAGGAAAATGATATTTCTTTGTAATCTTGTTCAACTTCCTATAATCCATACAGACTCGCCAAAATATTCTAGTAGGGATTAGCTCATTGTTATCATTTTGAACAATATTCATTCCACCCTTTTTCGGTACACATTAGACAGAGCTTACCCAATTGCTATCTGCAATAGAATAGATGACTCATGCATCCAACCATTTGGTGACTTCTTTCTTAACTACCTTCTTCATGGTAGGATTAAGTCTTCTTTGCTGCTCTACAGATCTACCTATTTCTTCTTCAAAATTTATGTTATGTATGCAAAATTATGGGCTAATGCCTTCTATATCCCCAAACGTCCATCCAATAGTTTTTTGTTCTATCGCAACAGGTCTATCAACAACTTCTCATTCTATGGCTTTAACATGATAAATGATAATTGGAAGAGTTTCTTCTTCTCAAAGGTAGGAATACTTCAAATGCTTTAGCAATGGTTTTAACTCTAGAGTAAGTGGTTCTATGATAAATTGCTTCCTTGGAGGACTTTTCCTCTCCCCCAAACTTAATGCATTGAAACGACTAAAGCTAGAATGCATGTTGCAATGTTCCTCTTCACATTCAAGAGATAATAATTCAATATCTTCTCAATGTGAGAAGCATTTTGTCATTTTTCTCTTTTACCACTTCAACAACTACTTCTTTAAAACTTATCATCGAACAAGTCCCATACTCAATAGGATATCTTAATTAATAAAAAATGTTAAATTGAACCTGCTGATCATTCATCTCATGGTTATAATGCCCTCATAAACATCAACACATGAATGGTAAAAGCTCTAGGATCTTCTTTCTTTCTCGAGATTTTACTCTTGACTATGGCACTACATTCTTCAGATGATGAGACAATTTTAAATTCTTCAAATTTACTCTTTTCAAAAAGAGTATCTTTCAAGAACTTAGCGTAATTAGACATTTGTCTCAATGTATCCACCAAAGGGATATTGATGTGAATTTCATTGAGAATATCTAAAAAATTCACAAATTCTTTTTCGTCTCGCTTCTTCTTGTTGAACCTTGTTGATAAAGAGAAGGTGGTGGTGTAAACACAAGTGTTTGACCTACCTTATACTTGTCCTTGGTTGAGTTATCTAATAGTGGGCTGTTGACCTTACTACATTCCCCATCTTCAATAGCTAGGTTTTCAAGATTTCACCTATGCTACTATTAACACTCGTGATGCCCTTTGCTTTGGCATCGCTGCTAGCTTTACTTGGTAACTCCACTCTTAACTTATCCTTTGACAACTTATCCTTTATTTCAACCGTCAATATCTTTCCACTCTTAAGTTCAATAGATTGAACTTGCTTCTTTCCCTCTCGTTTTGTGTGTTCTATGTTCAAATGATGTTTTTCTAAATGTATATTTCTAGTTGCCCAACTTGTAATTTTAGATTTCTCGTTGTGGTTTGTTGCCTATTGATCACAACATCAGTCTTGATACTATACTCCTTGATCATAGCTCTCAACGAAGTTCTACGAACTTGCTATTGAGGGTTGAATTATGGAAAATTTTGGTTATTGTGAAAATTTTGATGGTTTCCATATCTTTGGTTATGGTTTTCAAATTCAGAGGAATTGTTTACTTTTGGTTACTGCTGGAGATTACTAATGACATTCCCTAACTGTAGCCAAGAGAAATCACGATGATTCCTCCGTCCCACTGTATAATTACTAGGATAAGAATATGAATTGATACATTATTTGAAGTTATTTCTAGTTCTCATATACATCACCGTAGCTAAATTGTTAAGACAGCAACAACAACTTTGAAGCTCATGGCGAGTCTCACATCTTTCTTTTCATGCTTTGGCTGATTTTTGATGAATTCTTCAATTGCGCAGTTTTCAATTGAAAATTTTTCATACCATTGGCCATTGCGCTCATCTACGTCTGAATTGATGTTAAAACATGAGAGTTAGCTTTCTCACTTTTCTTCACTATAGCTTTATGAGGCCTTAGACCAGTGGCAGTTGTCTAAACAAATAGTTTCAAACATATCGTGAGCTTCATTATACATTTTCCTTAGCAAAGAACCATTCGCTGATGCTTCTAGCATCATTTTGGTTGTTGGTTCTAACATGTTATATAATTGTTTCATTTAAATGGAAGAAGGTAGACCATGGTTAGGACACTTCCTCAGTAGCTCTTTAAATCTTTCACAGGCTACACTAATTGTCTCATCATCATGTTGTCTAAATCCAATAATTGCATTTATAACTTCAACATTTCTAATCAGAGGCTAATATTTAGTTATAAATTTTTAGCTAGTTCTCAACGACCTGGTCTACCTTAAATGTCTTTGCTAAAGCAATATATTTTGTCACAAATATCACAACTTAAGGTCAAATGAATATGTGCAAGTATACACACTCGTTGTTGTAGTCTAGCTTTAATTCTTCTAAAGAGATCATTCTTCCATAGAGACTTGTGAAACATTTTATATTCTAACTTGTCGATAATACCTTAGGAAATTTGTTTAACTATGATTTAATGTAAATTACAAAGGTAAATGATAACAAAAAGTAAACACTTGAAATTCCAGAAGAATGAATAATCGGCTAGATTATGCATACAAACATCTGATTGCTAGAACATTGATCTTAAAAGGTATGAGTGAATAACTGATTTAATTCAAATACTAACTTCTCTCAAAATAAAGGATTTAATGTACACATCAAGTCATCAACATTAGTATAATAGTTATCTCTAACTCCTCATCAAATAACAAGGCAAATATTGCTAACCTAACATATGCAAAGAAATTCTTAACCTATAATTCTTCTCTCAAAGCAATCATAGATTCAAATCACAAATGGCTTGTCAGGGCGAAAAGTAATTAACGATGCTACAACAATCCATTATTGTCCGACATCTTATGATTCAAAGCTTTAACAATTTGAAATCATGCAAGCCTATCCTACCGAATAGATTTAGCTCAGCATGGTGACAGAAACAAGCGATATAACAAAAGTAATCGAATTCGTAACTGAAGCTTTAATCGAAATAAAGAAGCGAGATGAATGATCCAAATTAATCGCAAACTACAATCGCAACTCAAATTCAATAAGAATTACAACGAAACTCAATCGAAGTTCAATTAAACATTCACAAAACAACTCAAAATCAAAATTAAATGCGTTGAAAGCGAGTATTTATATAAGAAACTAAATGATTACATAATTGAAATGAAAAAAGTAAAGAGAGGATAAGCTAGAAGAAGCCTCGATCTAAGAATACCAAAACAAGTGATTCTAGATTTGATTTCTCTTTTCTTCACCAGATGCTATCGCTAAGTAAACAGTAAATGCTCTCTAAGAATTTGAATCCAAGAAATGTAAAATGACAAAAGACACGGTTCGACTCGCACAATTCTTAATTAGTACACAATTCAATCAACGACTGAGATCTACTCAGCAAACCTCGAGATTCTCACCATACATCAGATTCAGATACGTGTTAAATAAAAACTTACCCCTTTCCAACAATTCTTTTTCTTATTCAAATACTTCACCAATAGCCATAATGCTTCACCTGAGCTTGTTGAAGAAATATCTTCACTCGAAAACTCACATAGATCTGCTACAACAGTTATAATTCTAAAACATAGCTCAACGATCAATATAATGATTAATCACACATTCACACACCTAATATCAAATAATTGTTGAACATCAAATGTAACACATAATTCACTACATTTCAAAAATGTGTACAGATAACAATGTTTTATCAATTATAATTAAATCACATTCTCACTTATGTCACCGCTTTTCTCAAAAAAACTACTAAGCAACTAGCAATTAAATCTCATATCTGAGAGTTATCACTAGTGTATCCCAATATGTGATAATGCCAAGAGGGAAAGTACCCACTCAACTTCAGCAATTTCCCATAGAGTATAAGGAAACAACATAAATCTAAGATTATCTTGTGTTACATCCGATATTTTAAAAGAATCACTAACCCATAAGAATGATCTAAGGTGTTGATGTGGGCCTTCTGAAGCAAAACAATAATTGTCCAATGGTTTGTAACATATGAAACAACTCAAAAGATCTTGTCCTAACTATATGCCTTATGATGTCCGAGATTAAGACATTAGTTATAGGGTTGGCAACTCTGATAGCCCTATCTCAGTCATTCAATAGAGGATCAGGATTTGCATTACGGCTAACATTGTTAATGTTAGACGCACTAAGCACATCAAGATCAATGTTACCTCATTGTTGAGCCATCCTTACTTCTATGTTCATTTGCTCTCGTTGACGTCTACGAAGTTAGGTTCTTTCAATTTTGGGATCCAATTCAAAAAGAGTTTTGAAATGCTCGCTCATGCACCTACACACAAAATAATTGATTTAATTAACCTCTCTAAACAATAATAAAAAAGTTTAAAAATGAGAATCAGTCTCCGAGAAAGGCGTCAAAAACTTGATTCGATGCAAGCTGTGCTTTTAAATTGTTATGGATAATTATAATGCAGTTTGCATTGGCTATGTACTAAGCATCGCTACATAGATGAAAACGCAATTGTACGTTGTCAATTGAAATCAAGTAATAAATTTTCAAGTCATCTCCGCAGGGACTAATTATTTTAAATATTTCATATTCAGGAATGAGAATCATCAAACATATATATAACAGATGGGTTGATTCGGTTTATAATGTAAATGGGGGATACATGCTTAATGTGACTACCATTCTAGACGGCTAAGTAAACCCTAAACAGCGCTAAGAACAAAATCTAGCTAAATTAAACATGTATAAAAAATAAACTAAGTAAAAATAGTAAATCAATAAAAAAATTTTTTTTAAAGAACATTAATTAGGATAGTTCTGAGGTAAGAAGAATAACTTATGTTGCACGTCAATGCCTTCGCCCAAAATACATCCGCTCTTAATGTTGTTCGCATTAAGAATGTGGTTCGCATTAATTAGTGGGATAGACATGGGAGTTTTTCCTAAGCATATTGAGCTCTGTAGTAACCTAATAACAATATTAAGAATCATCTAAGCACCTCTTTCGCCCGAAGCACAGTAAAAATCAAACATAAAATTGATGGTCGGTTGATCCTTGTTAATTGACATGCTTAGTTCTTTTATTACTATTCTAACATACAACTGCTTAACATAAATAATGCTTACAACAATCACAATACGAGTGACATCGACAAAAAAGTACAACCCTTCCCTACACATAATGAATGCATACAACATACTACTTAACAGAAATAACATTTAAAAGCAATCATAATTTGAGGGACATCAAACAAAAGAGTACGATCAAACCCTTCTTGTAGTGAATGCATACTACTAAGCATAAAGTAAATAGCAAAAAAATAACATCAATTAAAAAAGATTCATAACTTATATTAAAAATAAAGGTTCATAAATAATAAATTAAATACAAAACAATAATATAAGGTTGGACAAGATTTAAAGTCATAAAAGTAAAAGAAGGAGAAATTTCTTTCTTTTATGTCACTCAAAAGCAATGTTGAGGACTTTACAACTCCTACCGTTCAGCTCAACCTCTTGTCACGATAGTTGATCTTAATGTTCTTTCCAACCATAGTGTCTTTAGCTGCTGGTAGTAACTTTATCTCTCTCCGATTTATTAGAATTCAATCAAAATAATTGACCTCATACTGACTTCAAAATTCGACATGAAATCTGCTGGTTGAAGGTCCCTTTTATAGGCTAAGAGACCCTTGATTTCCTTCCATTTCCTCCTTTCTAGCTTTTTATTTTAGAACATCTTGACTTGTTGCCACAAATTCTTGCTTGGGCAAGAAGTAATGAATCCTAGTCGTTCAACACTCTTTGAATCAGCATAAAATTATTTATTTATTTTTTCATATTTTAAGTTCTCATCTGGAAAAAATGTGACCAGTATTGGGAATGCATTGTCTTTCTCAATGCCTTCAACATCTGCACTTCTACTATAATATGAGAATATGGCCAACATAAGCAACATCCTAGCTAAACTGATGCCTTCAACTTTCATTTTTCTTTGCTAACATGAGTGCTCACAATATTGAAGAGTTTTAGCAATAAATGCGAGTAACACTCATAAACATACATTAAAAGCGTAATTTCAACATATTTCATACTTTTCATGCCTAAATTGACAAAGTGGGTGTTTAGCCTAATTTCCATATAAAATCATGCAATTCTAAGACTTTTAGCTTGAATAAAAAAATAACAAGCATAAAATCTTACACAAAATTAGCTAAATAACTCTCTAAATGACGAGCTGTCAGATGTCACGGTTGGTTTTTTATAAAACGATGTTTTAAAAAGAAAAGAACATTTCAATTTTATTGACATTTAAAAATATTGTTCATTTTTTTGGCATAAAATTAGATTTTAAAACTTCTTAAGTTAAAATCACGGGAACCCTACAAATATTAATAAATATCATGGTACAAATATAAAGGTTTAGATTAAATGTCGTTGAAGGATTGGTCAAATGCTCTTCCCTAGCGCGAGACTCTTCTAACCAAAAACACAGTACCAAGATAACACTTATCCTTATAGTTCCAATTACCAATTTTTTATCTAGAATTTGGCTAACTCCGTAACTAATCACTTAATAGTGTAGCCCATCAATTTGAATCAGTCGATCTCTTAGTAAGTGTCGTCGAAGAATATGTCAAATATCAATTGAAATCGCAATCTTATTCCTTTCGAAGGGAGTCGACTCAAAAGTGTTGAGACGTAGCCCCACTACGATCTTACGATGTAGTGTTTGGTCGAGATCGTAGTATCATTTGACACTGATCTTTCTCTCACTATCTATTTTGAAATAGGTCATCTATAATTCATGGTCGCTTTAACCCACAAGTCTCGTTCTTAGGTAAAGGTGTTCTGTAAACTATCATCTTAAGTACCTAGACAGAACCTTCATTAGGCACGGTTCCCTTCAAACCAATCCTTACATAATCAAATTGCCATTTTATTAATTCTATTAACTAAAGAATCAAATGATAATAATTAATTTGCTGAATGATAATCTTTTAAATAGGTCGAAAAAACCCTGGTTTTTCTCCCCACTACACCACTTCCAAGGTTTTAGGAGGCCTTTGACTTGCTGTTAAAGGGCCATATATATTTGTCGTACAATCCATCATCGATTCACGTGGATTGATAATTTTTGTTTTCTGAGCTTCTAAATATGTAGGTAGAATGCCACATATTTGTTTTCTCAGCTTCTAAATATGATGCAGGTTTAATTTTTGTTTTATGAGCTTCTAAAATGTTAAATTTCATGTATTAGAGTAACAAAATCCATCTCCATCTATCTATCTATATATATATATATACACATCTTGAATTGAATTTTCTAATTATGTTAATTCTTTTAATTTATTTTTTCTTTTCTTAAATCTCAACTCAGTCCGTGTATATGTAAAGAAAAAAAAAATGTTGGATAATATTTTACTCAAATCTAGATTGTCAACATATTTATTGACAATGTGCTAAGAAATTATCAAATTATTAAATGTTTTGAATACCTTATGAATAATATTATATATGAAGTTATACTAAGTGATGGTGGTGCAGAATTCCAACCGGTTATACATTTAGCCGGAGAAAAAGGAATTGAATTTCAAACTTCATGCCTTTACACATCTGTCAAGAATGGAAGAGTGGAACGAAAACATCGACACCTTGTTGAAACTGGTCATGCCCTTCTTACTCAAGTTTGAATGCCTCTAAATTTGTGGTGGGAAGCATTCCATACAACTTGTTACCTTAAAAATTGAATGTCCACAATCGTTCTTCTTAACTGAATCCTTCACTATCTTCTCTACAAGAAAACTCCTGACTATGCTACTCTTCATGTCTTTGGGATTGCTTGTTTTCCATACACAGGACCTCTCAACCAACACAAACTTAATTCCCACACTTAGAAGTGTATTTTCATCGGATATTCAGATAGCTATAAGGGGTGCAAGGTTTGCGCGCATGCGGTCAAGAATTTTTGTCAAGGCATCTGTAGTTTAATGAACAAGATATTCCATATCTACAACTATTCCCTACTGATACTCTCGAAAGACAAGATGACAACATCATTGCTTCCACGTTCACTTGGTTTCTTCCATCCCCTTCTGATCTTGTTTTTTCCTTGAACACTAGTATCATCCCCATCAATCCTGCCAATGCTGCCTTATCTAGTCCATCTCATCCTCAAGCCACCCCTCTTCATTCTTCATATCTCCCGTCTCCATCACTGGCCACTATAACACCTAGCCCGTCTACCACGTATTGTGATCATCAACCTATCACTCATTCCCCCTTCTTCCCCCCTTCTTCTTATTCTCTTCCATCCACTCAGAACCAACACTCTATGATTACTCGTTTCAAAACTAGATAACTAAACCGAATCCTTTTTTCATTGTCTGGCACCAACTTCCTCTATTAATTGGACAATAGTTGAACCCCTCAATTACAAGCATGTTGTTGGTTGTTCTCAATGGCGAAAGGCTATAGATACTGAGTTTCATGCCTTACAAGCTAATCACACTTGGGTTTTGGTTCGTTCATCTCCATCTCAAAACTTCGTTGGCACGAAGCGAGTTTACAAAATCAATCGGGATGCTCACGACAACATCGATCGGTATAAGGCAAGGCTTGTGGCCAAAGGATATCTTCGAACTTCTGGCTTAGACTATAGTGAAACATATAGTCCTATTATCAAACCATCAACTATTTGAATGGTCTTAGTTATTGCTCTTACTCGATAGTGGTCTATTTGTCAGCTTGATGTCTCGAATGCTTTTTTTCACGACACTCTTAAGGAAACTGTTTTCACTACACAACCTCTCGAATATGAAAGAAAGAAGTTTCCCAACAACGTTTTTCAACTCAAGAAGGCTTGATACGGTTTCAAACAAGTCCTTAGAGCTTGGTTCGATGCTTTACACTCATACTTGCTTGACATACAATTTGTTCAGTCCAAGGTTTATAATTCTCTCTTCGTTTATCACACTTCTCTAGGCACCATTTATTTGCTAATTTATGTGGATGGTCTCCTCATAACAGGTTTTAACTTGCTTCTTTTGGGATTAGTTTACGACTCAATTACATCGAACCTTTGCTATCAAGGAACTTGGCACTCTCCACAACTTTCTTGGCATTCAAATCACTCAATGCCCATCTGGTCTTGTTTTGTCTCAAGCTAACTATATTCAAAATTTGCTTGCTCGACACAACTTTCAACATCTCAAACCATGTCCTACGCTAAAAGTCTTTAGAAAGAAACTATATCATCATGAGTGAGTGCTATTTTGTGATCCTCGGACCTATCAAAGCATCCTTGGTTCATTACAATATCTGTAACACTCGACCCGTTGCACCATCCGTAAATAAACTGAGCTAGTTTTATGAAGATTCTCGATTGCCTCATTGGCTTGCCATGAAACGTCTGCTCTGTTATCTTTAAGGAACCACCTAGTCTAGTCTTACCATTCGCCCTACTCTCAATTTTACTCTAACTGGTTTTTCTCATGCAGATCGGGCCTCATCGCCGGATGATTGAAAGAGTGTTGGTGCCTGTTGTGTATTTTTTGGGTTGACTCTCATTTCCTTGAATTCCAAGAAGCAGGCAGTTGTTCGTCGCTCAAGTATGGAATATGAATATCGAACTTTATCACACGTCGCACGGGAATTACTTTGGTTGCGCTATCTTCTACATAACCTGCATATCTGTCTGCATTCCACCCCTATCACATGGTGTGACAATGTCTCTGCACAAGCTCTTGCTCGCAATTCTTTCTTTCGTGCTCGCACCAAGCCTATTGAACTCGATGCTCACTTTGTTCGTGGTCAAATTCTTCACTACTGTATTGACGTTTGTCATGTCCGCTCTAATGATTAAATCGTTGATTGCCTTAGAAAACTGTTGCCTCTTCACTAGTTCTTGACATTGTGTGACAAACTCGCGCTCTAACTCCTTCTCGTGCCTCGTTTGAGGAGGGCTGTTGAGACACATCATTAGTTGACTTTCGTATCCCTTTCCTTGTGCGGCTTACTGTGTTACTTTTCGTGTAGCTTTTCTCTTTGGTTTGTTGTACTTAGTAGGTAAATACGTAAGGCCTTGTCTTTTCTTCTTCTTCTTCTCTTTTCCCTTATGTATTCTTTCTATAAAAAGGATACTATTCAGTTGTATTGAATAAGATAACAAAACATCAGTTGAGGATTGCTTCTGTCAAACTTGTCTCTCCACTGTTTTCTATTTTAATTAGCATTATTTTGTATCACCCAATCTAAAAAATATCTCAATTCAATAAAATCATAAATCCAACTTAAATAAAAAAAACTGAGTTGGATTGCTTAGACCTTTTGAGATGTATATGAGTTAGTTCAACTTAAAAATATATTTTCTCGACCAATTTAAAGTTTTGGGTTGATAAATTCATCAACCCGTTAACCTAATTCAACCTTTATACTTTCAAGTTGGGTTGAGTTGGGTCTATTGAGTTGTTGTTTTTGTTTTCAATTCGATCATAGATTTGTTTATTTTCAACTTTTATAGAAACTAACCTTTACTTATATTAACGATTCAACTTCATTTTACATGATATGTATATTATAAATAGTTAAACAATATTTGAACATTTATATTTAAAGTCTCTAGGTTTGAGCTCTAGTTTTAGTTTGGTTCATATTTTTCAAAATTTGAAAAATTTTACCTTTAACAATACTCACATTTAGTTCCTAGGTTTGAAGTCTAATTTAGTATGGTCCATATGTTTCAAAATTTAACACTTTTACCCATAATATTTCAATAATGCTCACTTTTTAGTCTTTGTGTATTTTTTTTAGTTTATTAAAAAAAAAAAAAAAATTCACTTAAAAAGTAAAATAATCAATTATCAAAATATTGAAATTTATAACTAGTCTAGTCAACGTTACGTTATATATTTAGCGATTTTAATATCTCAATGACTAAAATTGAGCATTGTTGAAATATCATGAATAAAATTATTCAATTTTGAACATATATGTGAAATATAAATTAGATCTCACACTTAAAAGACTAAAAATATATACTTTCCCTATATTCATACTATTTTTGAAATAATAATAATAATAAATAAATAAAATTGCAAGCTTATGAGAACCATAACTAAAAAGAAAATCGTACTAAAAGAAAATAAATTAGTTGCTTATGGACAATTATATATATATTTTATATATATTTGGTGTCGGTCAGACCGACACAAAAAAAATTGACACCATATATTAAAAAACTCACCCAACAGATATATGGTGTCGGTCTAGACAATTGGTGTCGGTCTGACTGACACCAAAAGTACTGACACCATATATTAAAAACCGGTCAAACGGATATATTGGTGTCGGTCCGACCGACCCTAAAAGGTAGACCGACACCAAAACCGTATTTCAGAACTTCAGTTATATTTTTCTCTTTCTTCCATTTCATTTCTTCAGTTTTATTTTTTTCAGTACGTTTTCTGCACTCTTTTTTCTTCTTCCCAGCGAAAGCCACGGCCAAAACCCTCTAAAAGAACCCTTCCAAAACCTCCAAAATTTCGGGTTCTAGCTTCTCTTCCTTCTCATTTTCATCTCTTCGATTCGGGCTCTAGCTTCTCTTCCACCTCCTACATTTCAAAGGTACTAATGTTTTTTTGTTATTTTTTGCTATTTTTGCTATTTTTTTTATTTTTCTATAGTTTTATTTATTTTGTGTTGGAATTTGTTTGTGGGTTTAGTTATATGTTTAAAGTAGTGCCTTAAAGTAGTAGTGCCTTAAAAATTTGTGTTTGGATTTTTACCTTGTGTGTAGGTATTATTTTAGTTGGGATATGAATAAGTTGTGGATGCTTAAGGATGAAATGTCACAAGAATATAGTTTAGAAGTGTAGAGTTTTATAGAAAATGTTTTACGACATTCCAAAGGGTCAAATGTTGTTTGTTGTCCATGTTTGAAATGTGGTAAGAGACCATTTATTTAAAAATGGTATCGATCAATGTTATGACACATGAATTTGGCATGGAGAATCTATATCCTAGAAAAGAAGCAATATTGAAATTGTTTCAATCGATCAAATTATAGATGAGAATTTTGATGACCAAATACGTATGTTTGAGTCTGCCACGATTATTTTAACGAAAAATCGCCAATATCTGAGCAATCATTAAAGGATGTCAAGAAACCAGTATACCCAAATTGCAATAATTTTACTAGGATATATGCATTGATTAAGCTTTATAATTTGACGGCAAAGTTTGGATGCAGTGATAAGAGTTTGAGTTGTTAGATCTATTGAGCATTCTATAGCCTTGTCCTAATAAAATTCTGATATCTACCTATTATGCCCAGAAGATTTTAAATATATTATAAATGAATTATGAAAAGATTTATGCCTACATCAATAACTGTTGTTTGTATCGAAAAGAACTCGCTAATGTCAAATTGTATCCTACATGTGGAACACCAAGATGAAAAGTTCGAAAGAATGTGCATGTAGGGGGTAAAAATATTACAGTAAAAGTCATGTGGTATTTCTCTCCCATTCCAAGATTTGAACGAATATTTCGAAGTAAAGAAACTTCAAAATTATTGACGTGGCATGCTACTGACCGGCAGGTCGATGGGAATATAATGCATCCAGCCGTTACACTCTCATGGAAACATATAGTCGAAAGATGGCACGAATTTAGTTTAGACTCGAGGAATCTTCATCTAGCCTTATCATCATATGCTATAAATGTCCACGGAGACCAAAGTACTAGATATAGTTTTTGGCTAGTAATGTGGTGACTTACAATCTACCTTCAAAGGTTGTGGATATGCGTAAATACTTGATGTTAAATGCATTGATTTCTGGACCCAAACAACCAAAAAATGACATAAATGTGTATTTAGCACCATTAGTTGATGTTTTGAAAATGCTATGGAATAGAGGTATTGAATGTTTTGATGCACACCGTCAATAATGTTTCAACTTGAAATCTATTTTGTTGTGGAGCATTAATGATTTCCCTACATAAGGTAATTTGTGTGGGTCTACTGTAAGAGGGTATCATGCATGTCCGATATGTGGAGAGAAAACAACATCTACTTATTTAACTCAGGAAAAAAGATGGCATACCTTGAACATCAGAGATATCTACCTATTGGGCACTCATATAGACGACAAAAGAAAGAGTTTCATGGAGAACAAGAATTCAGAGTAGTTCCTGAACCGTTAAGCGGTGAAGAGATTCTTACAGAACTAAATACTATTCAATTTACTCATAGTAAAGGATGTAGATTAGAACAACATGCAAACACTTATTGGAAGAAGTTTTTTTTTTTTTTTAATTGGATTATTGGAAACATTTTCATGTTCGACATTGTTTAGATGACATGCACATCGAGAAGAATGTTTGTTCTAATATTATTCGAACCCTACTTGATATTCCTGGTAAAACAAAAGATTTGTCAAGACTTAGTTGAATTAAATATTAGATCCGAGGTCGTCCCAAAAATGGGATAGAAAAGAATATTCTTAGCTCCAGCATGTTACATACTAACAAAAATGAGAAATTAAGGTTGTGTAAAACATTATCTGAAATTAAAGTACCTGAAGGATATTCATCGAACTTAAGTAAAATGGTGTCGATTAGTGATTTGAAACTATACGGGTTAAAATCGCACGATCATCATGTTTTGATTCAAGAACTACTACCTGTAGCAATTCATGGTATTTTGCCAAAACATGTTTGTTACGCTATCATTCGTCTATGCTTTTTCTTTAATGTTATATGTTCTAAATTGATAGAATTAACTAAGTTGAAAGGATAGCAAGATGATGCAGTGGTCACTTTATGTCTTTTGGAGAAGTTTTTTCACCATCATTTTTCACAATTATGGTTCACCTTGTGGTTCATGTTGTAAGAGAGATAGAATTTTGTGGACGAGTTTATTTGAGGTGGATGTATACTTTTGAAAGATATATGAGGCATTTTAAAGGTTATTTTCGTATATAGAAATTGACCGGAGGGATGCATTGGAGAAAATTATATATTATAAGAGTCGATAGAGTTTCGCTCTGAATTCTTACAAGGAGTTGTATCTGTTGGATTGCGATCATCAAATAATGCAGATACAAATAAGATTGATCGATAATTATCTGCTGCCAATTATAAAACACCAACTAAGGATATGATTGATCAAGCTCATTTGTATAAACTACATAACTTAGATGTTGTGCTTCCATTTGTAGATTAACACATGCAGATGTTGTCTAAATTGAATCCTTGTAGGTCTAAAAATAAAAAATGGCTTCAAGACGAACATAATTGAAAATTCACTAACTGGTTGCGTGATCGTGTTGGGCTAGCTTTAGGGATTCATAACAATTTTATATCATCTATGTCGAGGTGGGTATCACATGGACCTCGTTCAGAAGTGACCACTTATAATAGTTATATGGTCAATAGTATTCAACATTATACAAAAAAATCGAGATGATCTTATAAGTCGGCAGAATAGTGGAGTTATAATAATGACACAAACTTTGCAAGTTTCTTTGAAGGACATAAATCCTCTTATGTCAGAAATAACATTTTATGGCGTACTTCAAGAAATTTGGGAGCTTGATTTTCATAATTTTACAGTCGTTTTTTACTCAAATGTGATTGGGTGGAAAATAATTATGGAATTAACGTAGACGATGTTGGATTTACAATTGTAGACCTTAATCGCATTAGACATAAATCTGACTTCTTCATTTTAGCCACTCAAGCGAAGCAAGTATTCTTTATAAAAGATCCATTTGATCCTCGTCGATCAGTGGTTTTGATACCTCCATAAAGAATGGTAGAAGATCATGTTCATGATGAAGTTGATAACGGCCAAGATTGTGGGTACGGGGTCATCAAAACATTGCCTAATATTATTAATGATGACTCGTTCACCTATATTAGAAATGATTGTGAGGGTACATGGATAAATAAATAGGTTAGTGATTGTGATGATGACTCGTTCACTTATATATCAATCATTCTGAAGATAATTTAACCAATTATATATTTCTTAACATATCTTCTCTCTGTTGTTCAGATTGACATCATGTCTAGCTCGAAGAACGATCATGCTGATGGTACACCCGTGAACACACCTGCTCGAAACAGGCTTACTAGAGGTGTGATAGTCTTGCGTGAACTCGCTCAGGAAAGAATGGTTGGAGATCCGCTCGTAGTTCAATATAACGCTATGGGTCAAGAAATCGAAGATAGTGCGAAGAAATTGCGTAGTTATATTGGTGTATGTGTCAGATCACATATACCTCTCACCTACGATACTTGG
Organism: Cyclanthera cordifolia; assembly: GCA_037832605.1. Taxonomy (NCBI): domain Eukaryota; kingdom Viridiplantae; phylum Streptophyta; class Magnoliopsida; order Cucurbitales; family Cucurbitaceae; genus Cyclanthera; species Cyclanthera cordifolia. Next base: position 64,600 of record JBBMEG010008818.1, read on the forward strand.
GCAGGTGTCTCGGATCAATTAAAAGAGAATGTCTAGGATTGCATAGAGGTAAATACTTACTTAACTAAATATTATCATGTATTACATACTATAACTAACCCGATTTTATTCTATTTTAAGTCGATGTCATTTCAGGTGGATCATATGTCCAAACATAGGATCATGATGTTTATGGCGAGGACATTTGGAATGTTTAGATATTTGGAACTGGGTTAGAACGCCAAGTGACTCGAGATTTTGGGGTTGTCGCTATAGCCGAATATGGGGGAAAGATAATCTCACTAAAGATTATATCAAGCCGTTCATAAAAAAAGACCATGATAAGTTAGTCCATCCGCCTACTAAATACTCATACATCACACAAGAACAGTGGGATCATTTTGTAAATATTCAATTATCAGAGAAATGTAAGGTAACTACTTAATTCTTTTATATTTTTTATATTATTTTAATGTTTAGCATATTATTAATATGTTAAAACACAGAAAAATAGTGAAGAGTAAAAAGAGAGACGAAATCTTCTTAAATATCCTCACCGTATGACCAGAAAGGGTTATGCCCAATTCGGTCATGAGCTAGTAAGAATTCTAAACCTTAATATATCTTATATGTTATGATTATTTGATTCGACTTTACTAATTCATTTTTTGGTGGATTTATGGTGTAAAATGAAATCTAATCCATCCTCACGTGTACTACTATGGATGGAAGAGCGAAAGGGAAAGGATAAAGTGTATGTCGATGAAGCCACGATTGAAGCCTCCAATCAAATTGTAAGGATGTTTAATTGATAGTACAGTTAACACTTCAAATCTCTGATGAATTAATTTTAATTAATTAATAATATTTTCATTTCAGAATAAGTTAGAAACTGCACATCGAGGTGCAGATATTTTGACTGAAGCTTCCGAACCCCCGAGCTTCGAGGACGTGTTCGGGGAGTGGGTCAATTTCTATCTTCGTCTGCTTTTTTCAAGATGGCTTGTCCAAATGATAGTATGGGAACACCCAAGCATTGAGGACGTGTTAGCCAAGTTGGTTGCTCTCCTTGTATGAGATCCTTTAGACGCCTTAAGTCATTAGAGAACCCTGCATTGTCCATCCTGACGTCGAAGACTTAGGAGAAGTAAGTTTCATATTATTAATTTGATTTCATTTCTTATATTATCAAATTAATATCAGTATTACTCTAACTATGTGTTTCTTTGAAGGGAGTGACATGTCAATTTGCTATTGAAAATGTTGACAACATTGTTCCCATTGGCAAAATGTATGAATCGAGCAGTGCACCTGCTAAGATTCATGGTCTTCCACTAGGAAAGTACAACGTCGCGTCCTAGTGAATTTAATAATTGGAAATAACGAGGATTTGGACCTTCCAATTCCTCTAAACAACGAGCTTCAATACCTTGGACAAGGCGTCAACACTTTTATGCTATGGCCGCGTCCATGGATTATTAAGACCACCAACGTATCGAAAGAGGTATTTAATTTTATATTTTCACTTTATAGTATGTACCACACTATTAGTTCACTAATAATAGATTAAATTTATTGTCATAGCCGTCACTTCCAAACAAAGGTAAGAAGGTCGTGTGAGATATATAATCTCATCAATCAAGCGTGACGCTTCCAATCATAATCAAGTTGGTTTATCACTTTGTCAAACATAGTAGGAGTGATAGTGACATGCTACAAGTAGATCTTACTCAGAATATGTTTGGATTTCACAACAATTGCTTCCTTGCTAGAGAAGACATTTTGTAATATTGTGAGATGGAAGAAATTGGCTACACTCTCATTCTTTGTTACATTGCATAAGTAGTATATCCTTTTCAATTATTATACCAACTTTGTTACATTGGTTTATTACTAACGTTTCCTAAACCTATTTCAGCTACATTTGAGCTACTTACGATCAGTAGATACACGATAACTACTTACTAGTAGACGATAGTAGTTTTGCATTGATTTTGTGAAATCAAAATCAAGAAGAGAAAATTAAGAATCTTGCTAATCGGTTTGACATGATTACAGCTGTTTGTTAACTTGTCTTATTTCCCTTTAATACCATGTATGCATTTTTATATTGTAAACTTCGTAGTGTGTAATCTATAAAGATGGTACTGCTTAGTAGTCGTAATTCCTTGTTATGTCGTTTTAGGCACTATTGGATTTTAGTAGTCCTAATTCCTGAAGATGAGGTTGTTTATATTATGAACTCAGTCGGTCAGGAGGCGCCCGATGGGAGTTTAGCTCAAATCATAAATACGCATGTTTTTTTTTTGTAGCTTTTTGTTTCAATTAGCTTATTATCCTAATGTTTTCACTTTTATTCTATAGTTTTTATCGATTGTGGCAATCAAAGAATGAATTCAGATCCACAAAATTAGCATGGAAATCAGTGAAGGTACGTAAAAAAATTATAGATTTCTTTGATTCTTGTCATGTAGAATTATTACATTAATGATAAAATTTTATACACTAGTGTCCTCATCAATTAAGATCAATAGTGTGTGGGTATTATGTCCAACTGTTCATGCAAAATATGATATCCAACACGCAAAATAAAATATGATATTATATCGTTTTACTTCATTAACAATTTTAGTTTATATTTTATGCAAAACTTTTTGTTTACTAATTTCAAAATATTATGTTATGCTTTAGTTTAACTCCACGAAACCATACACTTAAGAAGATATGGATGGAGTACGAATCGAATAGGCAGACTTCATAGGTAGATTTTTATTCTCGAACAAAGATTAGTTATTGTATAACATTTTGGATAATGTTTATATACTCTATGGAAATATATTGTGTATTTTGATAATATTGAAGAAAATATATTATATATTTTTTACTAAAGTAGTCTCTATATATATCTATTCTACAAATCTTTATGGCGAGACAAAGTCTCTTATATTGTGGATTTTGATTTATGTTAGGATATTATATCATTTTTGGAATTTATAGGATTAACAGATTTTTGGGTAATCTTAAAGTTACGTCGTCATGCTGCAGAAATTATAATTAATTTAACATTATAAGTTATATTATGTTCATAAAGAAGGTTTTAGAGGTGAATACTAGGTAAAACGTTATGGTGAAGTTATATTATGTTTGTAAAGATGAACTTTGGTGGGTTGACATTTTCAAGGCATTATTTCTCATTATATTTGCCTTGAAATAGACAAATCATCACTTAGCTTTCTTTTTATTCAAGTTTTGAGTATTTTAATGTCGGTCACAAATAGTGACCCATAAAGATATTATAATAAATGCAAGTTTAAATGAAAATGGTGACCCATAAAAATCTCTTTTTAAAAAAATTGAAAAATATATTTTTAATGTCGGGCAAAATAACCGACACCAAAAGTCATTGGTGTCACTCCAAACCAACACCAAAAAGCGACACCAAAGGATTTTAGTGTCGGTCGTGACCGACACCATATAGCATTGGTGTCGCTCCAAAAAGAATTGGTGACGCTTTTTGAGCGACACCTAAAGTTTTTAGTGTCGCTCGTGACCGAAACCATATAGCATTGGTGTCGCTCCAAACGAACACCAAGGAGTGACACCAGACACTTTTGATGTCGGTCTTGAACACCAATGCTCTATGGTGTCGGTCACGATCAACACAAAAAGCCTTTAGTGTCGGTCATCTTGTGTGACACCAAAGAATTTCGGTGTCGGTTTCTGCTTGTCACTAAATGTGTCTGTCACTAAATATCTTTAATGTCACCTATATTGATAACGGTAGTTTGTCCGACACCAATTATGAAAGTTTTCGCCATATGACCGACATTAAAACTTCAGTTTCTACTAGTAGATGTGATTGATTCCTGGGATGATCGATAATGGCTCTGGACGAATATGAGTGCCGGTGGATCCAGTGGCGGTGTCAATCCTAACGAAGAAGAAATAGTGTTCGTGAAATTGGATTTTACTGGATTTTACGGGCTCTGGGACCGTTCTCAATGTCTACAACTCTGCGATTATGCATCAAGTTCAAATTCATGCTTGAGACTTTTGGGTTCTTGACCCTTTGCTTTCTTATCCCTCCACCATTTTGGGCCATGAAAGGGCTATAGTTCTTATTCTCGAGGTGACTTACTTGGATTTTTGTTCACTCTATTTCATGACTTGCTCTTAATCTTGCTTTTTAATATATTATTTTTCTTGCATGCGGTTACTAAAGAATATAAAGGCCATCATTACTGCTGAAGAGGTTAGCTTGTTCTTTTGGTCTTGTTTTGGTATGGGATGTTTTCGTGTATACGCATTTACGAACAACAGGGACAAAGTGTATAGAAGACTTTAGTTTAAGATAAACCAATGGAGCACTTCCTTCCGTCTTCACCACCTACTAGTATTAGACAAACTCAAGTGTTTATTCTAGAGATTGATTGATCATTTATTCATTCTTGCTCATGGTGACCTTGTTGTCAAATAAGGGCTTTGGAATCTTGCTTGTGAAATCCTCTCAATCATTGCAAGCTTTTGATGCTCCTCCCCATCACTACCGCTCCATGTTGTCCCAGACCTTCTTCACCCTGGCTTGCCTTCCTTGCACCTATTTGTAGTATCATAGACTCAACCAACCATGTAAATGATATGGTCCCTCTTGACGAGGTTGTACCTGTTCCCTTTTCATTGTTCTCATTGCTGCCTCCATGAGATCATATCAGTTTTGCTTGCAAAACCCTCCAAGTCATCGTAGACCTTTGACGTTCACCATCATCGTTGCTCTTCGTTACTCTACAACCCTGGATCATTTTTCTTACATTGACAACACTTACAACACAAGTGTAGATCCTCACCAGCGTTCCTCATCATTAATTGGCAATACCATGTACACACCCAACAATGCTTCATCGACGCTTCACTAATCCATATACGACTTCATTTCTTCATTTATGGTCGCATGTTTTTGCTCCGGTATATATTTGTGATGGCCTTCTTCCCAGGAAAGTATGGGTGACACAAAATCTTTAAATTGCTTGATCAATCTTCGCCTGATTGGTGAGGTACATTTATCTAGAACTAGTGTTTTAACAAGGCTCAAGATACAATAAGACACAAGACTCTGAGGCGGAAAGTGCAAACTTTTTTTACTCAAAGTGCACTATATTAGAAAACAACATATGTATGTATATGTGTGTATATACACTGTTGAATAATGTTAAACCACCAATCAATCAAAAAATTTAAGGTGATGGGTGGGGGTAATTTAATTATATAAACCAACATACCCAATAAAAGGACTTTCATTGAAAGAAATGAAGTTTGCACCAAGAAATAATTTATATAACATACATTTGATTCAACTCTTAACCTTAATTTCATGGAAATAAATGAAGTTTAACTAAGAAGAATATATAAAACATTTATAGCATTCAACTATTAACCTTCATTTTATAGAAATAAATGAGTTTGTAATCAAGAATAATATATTAAAATAAATAAAAATCAACTATTAACTTTTGAACATAGTGTTATGAAGAAGAACTCATGAGAGATAATGTGGATGGAGAATTATAGAATGTGTGGCTAGAGAAGTGAGAGAATATGAGTTGCGAAAGAAAGAAATAAAGGAACTGAATGTTGTCTTTGAGAGTTTAAGAATTAAGTTACGTTTAGGTGTTGAAATGTCCTGATTCAGTTATCTTTTGCTTAGAATGATCTAGTATGGATATAAAACACGAAAGGATTGGGAAAGGATAGTAAAAAATCATATAAAACAAAAGCCCACAAGCGCACGTTTGCGTGCCTCATGGACTTAAAGAAAAATGCCAAAAGGTCGGCCGTGTAACGCGTGCATTTTCTATCTCGCGCCCTGCACCATTTAAAACTGTCAACTACTGTAAGATATCTCCTTTTCGTTTGCCCAAATTTCCATCTGTGCCACTATGGACAACACCCTTAAGAAAGTTAGGCGACGAATTAGTATATTTGCAGTCGTGTTATGGGAATTTTGACTTACAAGTCCGGCCAAATGCCATCTTCATGTATCTTTTATTTTGCTCACTATTCCCTTCGATATAACTAGACTTGTTTATACAAGATTATCATTAGTTTTTGGTCTGTTGTTTTGTCTATGTTATCGACATCCTCCCTTTATTCTTGTATTAATATACATCATGACACTTTTTCCGATTAATGAAAATGTTTTCGTTTCCTCTAAAAGAACGTTCCTTAGTTTTCAAAATTTGAGTATGATTTTTGAAAATATAATTTAAAAAGAGATTACATAAGAAAGTAATTGTTAGAAAGTTAGAAGTAGAGGATTAGGTTTTCTATGAGAACGTTTTTTAGTTTTCAAAATTTGAGTATGATTTTTTAAAATGTAATTTAAAAAGAGGTTACATAAGAAAGTAAATGTTAGAAACTTAGAAGTAGAGGATTAGGTTTTCTATGAGAACGTTTTTTAGTTTTCAAAATTTGAGTATGATTTTTTAAAATGTATTTTAAAAAGAGGTTACATAAGAAAGTAATTGTTAGAAGTAGAGGAGTAGGTTTAGTATATTATTAACTTGTAGTAGGATTATGATTAGGAATAAGATTAGAGTTAGTTTTCTATTTGTAACTTGTAATAGAATTAGGATTAAGAATAGGATTAGCATTAGGAATAGGTTTGAGATGAGGATTAGGTTTAGACAATTAGTAACTTATAGTAGGATTAGGATTAGGTTTAGTACATAGTAACTTGTAATAGAATTACGATTAGGAATAGGTTTGAGATGTAACTCTATATATATACATTACCTCTAGTAATAATAAAATGACAATTCTTTAGTCTCAATCTAATTAATATGGTATCAACGCAAGTTCCTCAAAGTTTGGAGGCCATCTGACACATATCCAGTGCACACGTGAGGTGAAAAGTTCAAAAATGCAGTTTTCCTAACAGCATTGCCTCTCGTCAAAAAACATCAATATTGTTAGCATTACAACATCCATTTTGAACACACAATATATCATTGGAAAGCTCTTGAAACGATCTACGACGTGTTAAAATTTCGTGGTCAGAGGATAAGTAAGGAAGCCATACACACCCCTATAAGTTTAGGATGCAAGCCTATTTTGGAAGTTGCGTCACATAACTTGTGGCCGTGCGTAGGAGCGTGTTGCAAGGTTTTGTGTGAAATCTAGTCCACTACAAGTTTGCAGTAGTTGTTTTTGGTTTTATAGCATCGGGTTGTCTCGATTACAAGGTTTTTGGTAGTGTCGTACTGTTTTATTTGGTGTATTTATGTTTTTCCCGATTTATGCTTACTATCTTTGTCTTGTTTTGAGAAAGAAAAGGAGAACAGAAGATTCTAAATCAACAAATATTATTACTAATTCGATGAAAATCACGAAGCACAAGTTGAACAACACGATAATTTGTAGAGAAGGTTCTCGTGTTTCAAAGAGTGTGAGGGGAGTAGCATACATATCTTATAAATGTGTTCAAGACATCTCACATTCCCAACATGGGACAAAGGCCATAAGGCGAGTTTCTCCAACATGCCCCCTAAGGATGGTTTTATACTGAGAAGATCATCTTGTATTTGATTGAATTTGTCGAACAAAATACCCATTTTGGCTTATTTTCCTGGACCGAATATGAATTTTTTGGATCAAATACTCACTTTTGGTTAAATTAATCTTTCGCTGCTTAGGTTTACACGCACGGGTCGTTTCTAATTTTTGGGATAAAATACCTATTTAGAGTTTTACTCGGTTTGGTGGAATCATAATTTGAGCACGAAATACCAACATGAAACTCTGATATCTTATTAAATAACAGGGGGTTCCACCTCTAAACTAATTGGTAGTGAAAGGTGTAGCCTACATATCTTATAAATGTGTTAAAGACTCCTCACATTTCCAATGTCGAACAAGGGCCACAAGGTAAGTATCTTCAACACTAGTCGTTCTTAATCCTTATTTCTCTCTCATCTTTTTGTCTTAAAATTCTTTTTTATTGACTTCTTGACCTCCATTTTCTAATCTTGATTGACGCTAACTCATTTGACCTATTTTGATAGCTCCTACGAATACTAGTGTATTTATTCATTGGTAGCATCTTCATGTTCTACAAAATTTTAAAGGAAAAAACCCTAACCCGAATAGGTCATTGATGAAATACAATTCATAATCTTGTTGACAAAAGAATGAGAAAACCCCAGCTTCAGGATAATTCCTTTTAAGAAATTCCACTCCATCCAATCATAAGCCTTTGCTCATGTAACTTTGAGAGTCGTTCATTCTTGATCCTCATTCCTTTTTGAATTGATTGAATGGATGTAGTCAAAACTCAAAATAACATTATATGAAGTTATTCTTTAAGGGATAAAGGCATTCTAGTTTGCAACGTTATCGAGCACAGACTCGATTCTGTTAACCATGGCCTTGCAATAACTTTGTAAATAGTATTACAAAAACTAATAAGTTGGAATCCACATCCTAGTAGGATTATTGATTTTGGGAATAAGAGCAATAACGTTTGGTTAACGACATCCACATATCTCTCATTGTTTAAAGCTCTCAAACACACTTTTGTATCGTCCTCTCCCACAATGCTCCAGTACTTTTGAAAAAATATCGCATTACGCCATTAGGCCCTGGAGCTTTGTCCGCATTTAAGCCTTTGAGAGATTGATCCACATCACTTCTACTAAATGTTTTATCAATCATAGCTTTGCCGTCATTAGATAATAATGTAGTAACTTCATTAATAATATAATCAAAAGCATCCTAATTGAACTTGTTTGAAGAAAATAGGTTATCAAAATAACTTTTAATCGTTGTCCCCATTTTCTTTTCTTTATCAACCCAATTTTCTTTATCGTTAGATTCTAAGGACTAGTCGTAGCATCAGTAACGAAATTTGCAATTCTTTTTCTTATCATCTAGATAGGTTTGAGTACCACCTTCGAGAATAGTCCCAGCTAGTTAAAGAGGAACTTCTAGTAACTACCTGAATCTGAGGTCTACTCCACGACAGCGAGAGCCTGTGCAATAATAGATTAAGTAAATAATAAGTAAAAAACATGCTAAAACTTTTTCAAAACATCTTGCTCCTTAGACTTAGTGATGGAAATGGTCACAGATATTGCGATGGTTGAGCAACAACACCTGAATAAGCGGAAGATTAAATATCTCTTTATTTCATTTGCTGGAACTCCCTCAAATGAATCAACTTAGATACTACTTTCAATTCACGAATTCTAATCTTCCTCCCCTCCCCAATAAGATATTATGGGCCGGTATAGACCGAAATTCTATTATGGTCCAATTCTTACCGATAATGGATACCAATCGGGGCTTTGAAATATTTGACTAAGACTCCATTTTGTTTGTTCGGATTTCATTGCGTCATAGATTTTATAATTCAGATTAGGGTTATTGGCTAATATTGGCCCTAAAAAAGATTTTTGTTGAGGTTGTTATAAGGTTAGGTTCTATTCCAAGCGAGATCACAAAAGAATCACTTTGGGCATGTGCATAGCCTGGGCCAAGACAAGAATGTCTATTCGTTCTTAACTTACATCTTTCAAAGCTTCGCAACTATCCCGAGTGAAAGAATAAAGAAGTCATGAAGAAGTCTATTCGTTAGAATTTATCGGTCAATTCCTTCGAATTTAGAAACCAAGGGTACTTTTTCTTTTGCCAGATCTAGAAATATACTATAAGTCCTTCGTCTTAAATTACATCGAGAATTTGAGCGCGAAGGAAGCTTCGCTCCTTTCCTTTTTTATTTTCTGAAAGAGGTAAAGAGGTTGACCCTAAAATAGTTAAGGCCTTCTAAGAAATGCCACCTCACCTTACCAAGAACAAGAAGCAGATGAGTCCTTGCCCCCAGCGACAACAATTCCTTTGGATCATTTTCTTAGAAGTGGATTCGAACCACTAACACAAGGATTTTGAGTCCTTTGCTCTAGCCAGCTAAGCTACCTCGAGACACCAAGCAAGTTCCCTAGGACTGTTATAACTCGCATGGTATAGACCACGAAAATTATGGAAAAGAAAAAGGGAGGTTTGTGATGATTTTAAAATCTTTTATGCTAGGTAATCTAGTTTTTCCTTCCCCTCTCCTTCGTAACCTCAGTCCAGTGACTTTGGCTCTTTCCTCTAATATTAGTTAAGCCGAATGCCTCCCCTTTTTTTGCAAACGAAAACATTCAACTCTCCGAAAAGGGTAACCCAAACATTGACCACTAAAACTCTGAAAAACAGCTGAGCAACCAACCAACAACGTAGTTGTTTGTGTAAGAAAAATTGAGTTTCAAGTCATAAGACGCAATCTTATACTTTAAATGATTGAATATTGAAGATTGGTCTTTTTGGTGGCCCAATGCCAAATCCTTTATGTTAGGTAGGCTTTGTTATGGAAGGGGGGGGGGGGGGGGGGGGAACCTTACCCTTCTTCAAAAAAAAGAGAATTGACTAAACTCACAACC
>JBBMEG010008829.1:0-18210 GCA_037832605.1 Cyclanthera cordifolia
AAAAGTTTTTTTATTCAACTCAAAAGTCTCAAATAGGTTATTAAAATTTTTTTATTAAAAGTTTGTATCTTATGTACTCTTCCCAAGGTAGACTTCAAAATTTAAAAAAAAAAATTGAAAGTTGATATACTAAATTTATATTTTACAATAATTGTAAATGTTTAAAACAAAGTTTATAATTATTTATTAAAATAATCAACCCCAGTTTAGGGCAGAGTTTTTTTTTTATTTTTTATTTTTTTTGAATAGTAGAGTAGAGATTGAATATAGAAAAATAAAAAAACATACTAAAAAATTCAAAAGCATATTGCTTAATATGCTCCTTATTATTCGGTCAAACTGTCGGAGGATGCTTTTCAAAAAAATAAAAAATAAAAAAAGAAAGATAACTTTAATATTTATTTGGATAAGAAAAAATACGGTTACGGCATTTAATATTTCACTGAAAAATGGAAGAGGACAATTATATTTTTCCTTTGTGAGCCCACTTTTGTTAGAAAAATAGAAACTTTCGATTTACTTTTGGTCGATTGCGTAAATTCGGAATCAGATTCTCACTCTACAGCTGTGCTTCTCTTTCATTTATACCCTGCAAAAGTCATCTCCTCCATTTCTTCACTCTTCCCCCGGGTTGTGTTCTTTGACAACGATTTCAATTTCTGGTTGTTCTTCTCTTCTTTCTTTTCGTTTTCACCACTTGATTCCTAGTGTATGTTTAATTTGAAGTCCTTCGATTCGATTGCTCGAACACCCATTTCCGGGATTTGGTTGAATGTGGAGGGTTTTGCTTGTTTGATGAAGAATTTGTGAATTGAGCTTTCTGTTTTGTTTTACTTGCTTTACTTGGGTGTTCTTAGTTTATGGAGAAGGACAAACCCCAAATCCATTCTGGTGGATTTCTTCCCCCTTCGAGTCGTTACTCGAATCTTTCACCAACTGCAAGCAGTTTCAATGGAAAATCTGAGGGATCTTTGTGTTCAATGTCGCTTCCTCCAATGTCTCCGAGTGTCAATTCTTCCGATTCTGGTCAATTTATCCGTGGAATTTCCAGCGATTCCAATCGGTTCAGCCATGATATTAGTCGGATGCCTGATAACCCACCAAGGAATATTGGTCATAGACGTGCTCATTCAGAAATTTTGACTCTCCCTGATGATATTTGTTTCGACAGTGACCTTGGTGTTATTGGCAATGCTGATGGCCCTTCTTTTTCTGATGATACTGAGGAAGATTTGCTTTCCATGTACCTTGACATGGACAAATTCAATTCTTCCACTGCTAGCTCTGCTATCCAATTTGGCGAGTCTTCTTCTTCTACCTCAGCAATGGGAGCTGCAACTTCTAAGGATGATGCTGCTGTTGGTTTGAAGGAGAGACCAAGAGTTAGGCACCAGCACAGCCAGTCCATGGATGGCTTGACAACCATCAAGCCTGAGATGCTTGTCTCAGGGTCTGAAGAAGTTTCTGCAGCTGATTCCAAGAAAGCCATATCAGCTTCTAAGCTTGCTGAGCTTGCTCTAATTGACCCCAAACGTGCAAAGAGGTTTTATTCTTCAAGAACTCCTTTTCCTTTTGTGTTTAACTTGAAAAGAAACTGATTATGTGTTCTTTTTTTATGCATCCACGACAGATTTTGGGTGTTGCTGTGTATGTCTCATTTTGTATTTTCTGTTCTTGCTCATCTTCTAGTCAGAATTGTCCTTGTTATACATTTTATGATGTTTTATTATTTGTACTACTCTTCGTTTGTTGCAAGAAATATATGATAGTAAGAAGTGCTTTTGTTAATCTTTGACAACAGGGTTAGTGTAAGCTTCTGTTATTATTGGAACTTTTAAACTACTGAATAAATTCCAGGGCCTTATGCTGTACATCATTACTTTCTAATAAATGGAAGTTTATGTATACTTGGGTGGGTAGGTGCCAAATCATTGATCTTTTGGTTGTGTATTGGAATTACTTTACTTTTCATCAAGATAAAATAGTTTGTCTAGCAAGACTTTCTTTGATGAATTTTGGCTCAAGCAAATGGAACTCAATTTATTTGTGTTGGCTTATGATGATCTTATAAATTTTAAATGGTGTTTATCATTTACATTGCTTGAGATTCTGTGCTCTCCTATCAGGCCATGGCTCTGTTTACTCCCACTACTCCATTCAAAGCATGTTTTCTCCAACTTTATCATGCTTGAGATTATTGCTTCTGTACCCTTCAATTATTATGTTTATTCTGTTTCGTATGAATAAAAGAATAGGAATTTATAATCTTCTTTTTTGTGCATTGCATAGGATATGGGCAAATAGACAGTCAGCTGCTAGGTCAAAGGAAAGAAAGATGCGGTACATTTCTGAGCTTGAGCGGAAAGTTCAGACTCTACAAACAGAGGCAACTTCTTTATCTGCTCAATTAACCCTCTTACAGGTAGATATTCTCATTAATCATCAGGCTGTTTGTTTTGAGTTTTTCAAACCAGTATTTAGTGAATACTGGTTTGAAAACTACATACAAACAAGCTTTTAACTGCAATCATTACTAATCATTATTTCTAAATATTCAAAATAGATTCTCATTCTAAATACTCTTAAAAACTACATCGAAACAAGTTTTTAGACTGCAATTATTTCTAATAATTACTTCCAGATACTAAAAATAAATCATAATTCTAAATACTCTTAAAAACTACATCCAAACAAACTTTTGACTGTCATCATTACTTCTAAATATTCAAAATAAATCTTCATTCTAAATACTCTTAAAATCTACATCAAAACATCAGTGTTTACCGTATTCTGGGATGCATATTCTATATTTTTCAAATTTGAGTGACATAAAGATATCGCGTTTCACTTTTTTTTTTTTTTTGTTATCAGAGAGACACAAACGGTCTTACTGCTGAAAATAGTGAACTAAAGCTGAGGTTGCAGACAACGGAGCAGCAGGTTCACCTGCAAGATGGTAAATTTCCTAGTAATATTTTCTTAGGTTACTGCACAATACAGCCTTCGCTTTGCATTTGCATAATCTCTCTGTTTTGTGATCATACTAGTGTGAGTAGATGTTGGTAGATAATTTTATATCCATTTTTACATTTGTTGACAAAGAAAGTTGCTTTCTAGTTTCCAAGTCTGTCCTATAGCATAAAGGGATTTGTACACAGTTCATTTAAGATATGGCCTATGCGTTGGGGTCCAGTAGAAGTATGACCCAAACTAATATTTGCAGAGACATCATAGTAAGAGCTGATACAAAAAGAAAAAGTTGGTTGAATGAATCACCAGAGAATAGTTTTTCGTTAATAATTTTCGGCTATTATGTGTCTTGTGGAGAGAGACAAAAAGTGGCAATCTATAAGGTACTTAACACAGTTTAGTGGGATAGTTGTAGGAAATTTATCAATAGATAGTCTGACTTCTGAGGAAGGTAACATTTATGCAGAAAGATATGAACTTAATTCGGTGAATTGTGAAGTGGGGATATACGATAAAGAGATCTTGCTTACTTACAGAAGTAGCATCTCTGACTCTAAGAGGCGGAGTCTTCAAGGTGTGTTTCCTTGAAGGTTTCAAAACCCACTAGTGAGCTTAATTTTAAAATTTCTTGTTGTTTCTTGGATTCAAGTGACTTTAGGTTCGTAGTGAAACAAAGCTCTAATTCCCGGTTATCAAAAAATTGTATCTGCACTGCACTTCTTATACTGGTTTACACAATTTTGGCATCTTGTTCCTGTTAAGATTAGTCTATTGTAGAAACTGTCTTTGAGACTGATTGATCATGGTGTGATCCCTAATTGCCTAACATCATGTTTTTAGGCTATATTTTCACTTAAGGTTAGAAATTTGTGTGCTTCAGCAAATTAAAAACCATTGATAGATGTATAAACGGCATTTAGCGTACTGTTTTAGATTTTGACCATTTGCCTTGGTAGTAGATTTCATGAACTAGAGGTACTCTTATCCATGAACTAGAGGTGGAATAGAAAGAAAACATTTCTTTTTCCTTTTTTTTTCCAAACCATGGGAACCATTCTTCTTACTAGTGCCGTCATGACTCATGACCTGTACCATACAAGAGTGTCATTGACTCTTTTCTTGGTCACCCTTGTCAAGAGAGCTCTTTTTCTGTAATGTTTAGAAGCTTGGTAGTTTCTTCTTCTTATTATCATTATTATTGTTATTGTTATTTGATGTAAAAACTTTTTATGTTTTTTTTCATCACAGAAAGCAGAATTTCTTTATAATAGAAAATAAGTGTGTAGGTCATGTTTGGGGTGGTGAGAAGGGATGGGAAGTTCCCTTCCCATGTTTGGCCTACCAGATTGCGTCACATCGTTCACTAATTTACTCTTATTTTCCTTCTTTTATCCATTGTCTTCCCTTCTCTTCCTACCATAGCCAAACATGTCCTAAAAGTACATTTAACTACAAACGTCATGTTACCCACCTGTTGGCTTTAACCTTTTGCAATTTCCAAAATAAGATTATGTAAAAACGTCATGTAATTTTGCAACTTTTAATGAATGAAAAGATTGTTTTGATTTCTAAGAGAGGAGAGAAGATGAGATTCTATCATTGTCTTTTGGGGCCCATCTTTACTAGCACCTCTCTTTTGGCAGCTCTTAATGATGCACTAAAAGAAGAAATTCAACATTTGAAAATATTGACTGGCCAAACAACCCCAAATGGTGGATCAATGTTAAACTTTGCTTCCTTTGGCGCGGGCCAACCATTTTACCCAAACAATCAAGCAATGCACACTTTGTTAACTGCCCAGCAGTTTCAGCAACTTCAAATTCACTCACAGCAACAACAGCAACATTTTCAGTACCATCAGCTGCACCAGCAACCTATTGGAGACATCAAAATGAAAGGATCGACTTCTTCTCCGAATCCGAAAGACAACAACACATCAGATACGTCCTCTCCCGCTTAGTGAACCTACTGATTCTTGTTGCCTGTTGTTTATTCAATATCTATATATATTAGAGAAGAGATGGGCCACTGTTCAAAGCCTTCATGTTTAGCGATCAGAAATTTTTAGCTGCATTTGTTATCCAAATACTACATAACCCTCCCTACATCTTGTTTTTTTATTTCCATGTTCATTGTTGTAGACAGAAAACGTTGTAGTTGATTTGTTGTAGATTGTGGATATTACAATTTCTATCATATGATTCGTACGATTACTGTATCTCCAGGTTTATTAACCTTTTTCTTTCTCCAACTGTTGGTCCTTTTTTTAGTATGTGTGGTTGGCTATCTGAATCACAGCAGAGTGGAGTTGTTAATGGTAATTAAATGTTTGTTTGGAAATTGGGGTTATGAGTAGTTGGATAATTAATTACTTGTTTGGTGATTGGTGTTTATAGTAGTTGAATGATATATTTGATGAAATGGTATGATAGATAAGTTTGGTGAGTTGTTAAAAGTGATTATTTACACCAAATTCAAACAAGTGGTTTTTGATTAGTAGGGTTAACCACTTATTTTTTGTCAAAAACAAACATAGCTTAGTGTTTACTCACCTTAAATCTTTAGAGGATTATGATGTAGCCAGATTAGATACTTTTATGAATTTATTAATTTTTTTAGTATTAGATAAAATCTTTCCGTTGAATTTTGGATATATGCTAAAGATATTGTGGATTATGATGTAGCCCAATGGAGCCAGGTGCAATGATTAACTTTTAAGATAAATATATATATATATATATATATATAATTATGGGCAATGGGCAATTGAATTGTGCTCGAAAAGATTATTGACCAAAAGCTCTTGTACGAAAAAATGGAAAGTCTTAAAAAAATAATAATAATAAAAGTTAGAAAAACGCATCATATTAACCACCACAATTAATATAATCTCTCAATCAATTGAGAACAAACTGCAAATGAGGGCAAACCCTCACAAGTACTATGATCTTGAATTAAGGTCCTAAATATTAAATAAAAGGATAAAAAGACCTAATTAGTAATCCATCTAAACGAAACCAGAATACTCATAGTTCGTTGAAAGCAATATTAACATCGTCTCAATCCATAAAGTAGACTTCCAATATCCTTTATAGGATAATTCATAATGTATGAGCTACTGAAGTGTGAGATCCCACCAAAGTAAAGAAACGGAAGGATAGATTCATTAAGAGTCTATCTTTGCACTAAAAAGACCGAACAAACTATTAAATATATATTTATTCAGTTAGTTCCAACAATGAACGAATCACCAAATCACGAACCTTCTTACCACTACAAGTACCAAAACACCCCCGTCTATACCATAAATGACTAACAATTGACCCATAGGTGAATTTGTTTTGAGCTCAAAAACGTGCGCACCCCATGGTGTCCTAAAGGCCCACAACTTAACGTCCATAGAAGTTATCTTGGAGTATCGAGAGAGTTCTTCTAAAACTCTCTAAAAGTTAGAGAGAACTTCCTCTTTTATATTTAAAAATAATAACAATTAAATTAATTAATTAAAAAACTGATAAGTTGGACTTTTGATTAACATAATTGCCACTTGTACACACCCAATCTTTTCCTATTTTACTGATTGCTTAGACCCTAATCATGTGATTAGTAGGTTAATTGCTGATAATCTTAATTATTTAATGCATTTGATGCGACAATAACAGGCCATTTCAATAACTTCCCTTTGTTATCTAAATGCCACAATTTCCCTTTATTTCAACGCTTCTAATACAAATATTACCAGAAAAATAACTTTGTGGGGTCAAATGGACAAGAACTCAAATAATCTTATACTTCTATCATTGCAATCTAAACACTAGACCTGTTTGATAATCCTTTTGATTTTTGTTTTTTATTTTTAAAATTTAAGCCTACATTTACCTCAATTATTTACGTATGTCTCCTCTTTTCTTTAGGTAATATGAATCCTAACTAAATTTCATAAACCAAAACACGTATTTGGAAGCTATATTTTAGCTTTTAAATTTTAGTTTTGTTTTTAAAACAAAAGACGTATGCATCAAAATCATGAAAATTAGGTGTTGATAATTGTAGGCTTAAATTTTAAAAATCAAAAACAAAAAATAAAATGGTTATCAAACCGAGCCTAATTGCTTTGATTGTGTTTTTTTTTCCACCTCTTTAATGATTTTCATATTCTATAGCAAAAATAGTTAATTTAATATATTTTTTAATTTTCAAAACTTAATATGGTTTTTTTTTAGTACAAATTAAGGAGGAAAAGCACAAACCCTGCATTGACGGCATTATTGCTCTTAAATAAACGAGAGTCAAATACCGATTTCTAAAATCAAACTCGTGACGTGGTGTTGAACTATGTTATCACCGAACAAGGAAACCAGCGGCTTTTTAATCATTAATAATGAAAGTAGATAACAAAGAGCTTAAATAGGGCAAATGCATAGCTATCATTATATGCATGAGAAAGAGCCACGAAGGATAATTAAATTAGAGATAACTTTGTTTCTGCAATTACCATCAATTAACTATTTGTTTACCAGAAACAGTTTAAACCCTTTCCCTTTGACCAGACTGCATTCATACGGTTTATAAGCAATGCAGTGGCTCATTTATTCTCAAGTAATTCCACATGATTCTATACATACTTACATGACGGAGTAGCCCGGACCGCCACCGCCTTCCGGGACGCTCCACTCTATGTTTTGCTTTGGATCTTTGATATCACAAGCCTGTGAAAACAAGTGCCATTGGTTATAAGTTGAACTATAGAAACAAATACACATTGAACACTTGAAAAAACAATGCAAAGCTAAGATGAGGGAGGCATTTACCACCTATAGGGATGTTTATTTGAAGCTTTTATCGAGATATTACAAAAGAACTTTTATAATCACCCTCTAAAAAACCTCATTCAAACAAGCTATTATTATAATTTATACTTCAAAACTACTCAAAATAATCGCTCATTTTTAATCATTCCTACAATTATTCATCCAAACACCTCTTATACAATATAAAAAATGCAGATGATAAAAAGAACGAGAGTCAAGAAGAGCATAGCTCTACCGCAAAAGGCATATATAATGATCAAAAGGTCATATGTACTAAAAGAAGAGAGAGAAGAAAGAAAAAAATAAAGAACGAAGAGATCTTGATGCATAGTAGACCTCATGACTGGGTAAAAATTAGGTTAAAATGCACTTTTGCCCCTAAACTTTCATCAAAAGTAACCATTTAGTATCTAACTTTTTAAGTAACAATTTACTTGTATTTAAAAAACAAAACCAAAACTTGAAAGCTAAAAAGAATAACTTCCAAATACTTGTTTTGGTTTATGAAATTTGGTTAGGTTCATATACTTAAAGAAAAGATGAGACATATGTAAAGACTTAAGGTATATAGGCTTAAATTTAAAAAACAATAAACGAAAAACAAACTGATTATCAAACGGAGCCTAAATTATTGAAAAGAAGTGCATGGACCAAAAGTGATTTTTTGTCTAAAATCTCGCTTAAAGGAGATCTTCCAATGATTATTGCCAAATGACTACTCTATGGCTGAATGCAGAAAATGACAGTTTCCCAACATTATTCCTGCCTACATAAGCCAAAGAGAAAAAGAGTTCCCTCCTTCCTTTGATCAATGCAATCGGGAGACGGGAGCTGAACACCAGAAACTAACAAGTAGTTCACACTTCAAATGAAGGTCAATTGCATTGGAATGTGACGTTACCTTACAGTGAAGACAATTTTGAGCATTAATCTGCAACTTCATCTGGTTGTTTTCATCTGGTATGTACCTATGATTCCCACCCATAGCATAAGCACTATTAGCAATGATCATATAAAAGTTTCCGAGTAAAGGACACAAGCGTAAGTATATGTATTACTCGTATACACGTGCAGGACAATATCTTGACTCAGGTG
Organism: Cyclanthera cordifolia; assembly: GCA_037832605.1. NCBI lineage: Eukaryota > Viridiplantae > Streptophyta > Magnoliopsida > Cucurbitales > Cucurbitaceae > Cyclanthera > Cyclanthera cordifolia. Next base: position 8,877 of record JBBMEG010008829.1, read on the forward strand.
CGGCATATTCTTTCAAATTTACTTCCTCCGGAATCTTAGGGTCCCCTAACCGAAGGTGGGCTGGCTGATCATGGTCATGATTCGTGTTGCTCCTATATAAACGTATGTTTAATATATATACACATTAAGTACTCAACAATAATTCGAAACTCACATAAGAACATGATAAAACACCACACTTTATGTCCAAGGAACAAATGATCAGGTCATTAACAAGTATCATTCTTGAGAAATCTCAAATGATATTTAGTCCTTTATTAGCTTTTATGTTTCTCTTTGAAATTCAATGGCGAATTCATCTTGTAATGATTCCTCGTGGCCTCACTTTTTATGCTTTTGAGTTTCTTTTATTTTCTTCAGTGAATTCTTACAAAAAAAAAACATTTGCCTTAGTAATTGTACCACCTCTACAGGCACACCCTCTCCAACATCCCCATATATTATTTATCCCTATTTCAGGCTCCGAAGAAAGTCTCACAAAACATAGAAAGATTGATGAGGAACTTCGTATGGAGAAAAAAAGAGGGATCCAAAGCCTGTCATCTATTTGATTGATACCTTTAAATGGGAGATGACGTTTGCCAGGCAACATACAAGATCTAATTCACTAGTCTTATCATGGCCATCCCTTTAAAAAAGAAAAGAAGGCTTTATGGAGTGTTTTTCTATTTGCATTTTGGTGGATCATATGGAGAGCTCAGAACGACTTCGTCTTTATAGATGATTATCTCTCGAACGGAAGTCTGATGGAAACTATTACTGTCTTAGCGATAACATAGACACACAATTCCACCGTTTAAGGACTATAATCCTGTTTCAAATGACTTTTCAAATGATTAAAAATATCATTTTTTTAGTTCAACAACACTGGAGGATTTGAGACCACGACATAGTACCACTGCATTTTATTCAAAAGAACCATTGCATTTTATTAACAAGTCAAGAAGTTCACTGCCTTGCATAATCTACCCATTTATTGTCACCCGTTTAACTGAAACTATAAAAAGAACATTGTATGTATAAACCTGTGTAGCGAGGTCGGCACGTCGAATGACAGAAGACTATCATGCTTTGGATAATCAATTGGACTATGTAAACTCGCAACCTACATAAATGACTTCAAATATCAGAAACTCAAAAAATCAAATATAACGTGGTCTTTACTAAAATATGAAAACGAGTACAACTTTTGTTCAACGGTCATTGTTTAAATAATCTAACTATAGTTACAATTTAGCAACCTACAGTCCCCTTCGACTTAATGCTTTTTTCTTTAAAAAAATCACGGCTAGGAACTAACTTTCACTATGATCATGTAATCTTATGATCCGGCTCTTAAGAATGGAATGAAATCAATGAACAAAATACAAAACCAAGAAAAGAACAAATTTAAGTGCACAAAAACAAATGTTTGATTATGGATTTCCAGACACCAATAAAACCGAATTAAAATTTTGAAATAAGAACTTCTCACATTTGTGGCTTCATGGTCAGGCTTTCCATGCTTTAGTGTAAGAGGAGACCTTCCTTTAAGTACATAGCTGCAGGCAGAAAACAAAATTGCAATTAGAATGAAAAAGAACAAAAGAGATTTGAATAGCCTTCACAAATAAAATAGTATTAAGTGACATAAATAGCTGAAGGTGAGGACGAATACATACTGCTCCAGCGCACTTATGGTCAACCCCGGAATAAGACCATGCTCAAATGCCTGTAACAATAAAATTAGGAGACAAAAGATGAAACCACTACAATATTTTGGCAATGTTTTGTTCCTATCTATTTTTACCTCTTGAAACTTATATATAAAAAGCGTCACGGAACAAAACATGATTACAAATAGAGCTTAAAAATAATGATAGGAAGAGAAGAAAACGGCTGCTTACAGGTCTATAGTTCCGAGCTCTATATAGTTCTTCCCATATCCATGAATCTCGCAAACTATCCCAATACGCATCCATTTGCAAGCCTCCATGAAGTGTGCCAAATGCAGCCTCGGCTGCCAGCATTCCTGTTGCAAATTAGGCACTTGAAATCAGATGCATTTACATAAATATAATTAATATTTCGGAAGACAGGAAAAAGGAAATTATCTGAGCTGTTCGTATTTTCATTAAAAGAAAATATTTCACACACAAGACTGAATTTTACTTATTCATAGAAAGATATTCATTGAGGGGCAAAAGGTTACACGTTCCAGAAGATATTACATCATTCAAACAGACTCAGTTGATGCAGGTAGAAAGAAACACGAGAAGCACAAAGTCGGAAGAGATATATTCAAGAGTTTCAATTTTTAATCTTAAACTGAATGCATAAAAAGCTAAGTTAGACAATAGGTGAAGTACAAGTCAGATAATTTTGAAAGTACCTGACTTCATTGCAGTATGTGTTCCCTTGATCTTTGGTACATTTAAAAAGCCAGCTGAACATCCAATAATTGCTCCTCCGGGAAAAACTGGATATGGAACAGACTGTAATGTAACTGGCATCATATTCCTATTTGATAGTATATGATAGTTACTGAAAACGAAAGGCAATAAACCCCTCTCTGGTAGGTCACGACTTTGTCCGCTGCATCTACTTATAATAAGTTTAATGATATCCATGAAATGTTTTGTTTTTTGTTTAAAAAATAATAGCTAATAACAGTTAGTTTATTGATATACATTATTCTCTCCATTAACCTTAACAAGTCAATAAGATATGAATGATGTAAGGCCTAGTGGTCAAAGAGGGCCTTGAGGTGCTTAAGGTGATGAGTTCAATCCATAGCGGCCGCCCACCAAGGAACTAATTTTCTATGGGTTTTCTTGACATCCAAATATTGTCGGGTCATGAATAACTAGATTTTAACTTTATAATTTTCCTAATTCACAAGATCCCTAAATGTAGTGAGAGGACAAATTTTTTAAAACCTTCAGTTGTTTACTACTCTATTGCAATTAAGTGAACACTTTTCCAGAAAAAGAAAAGTTGACCCACCTGAAGACCGCCTTCATTTAACGTACGAGCCCCATATTGGATAACTGTACCACCTTCTAGAAGTTCTTTGATGGCAGGATGATGTTTTAATTTCTAACAGAAGCAAAAATCATGCCAAGCTGAGTAAGAATTTTAATGGGTTCAATAGAGATACTTCAGAGTTGAATGTTAATGCAAATAATACAAAAGGAATATTTTACCTGAAATTCTTCATATGGATTCAAAAAAGGATTTTGATAATTTAAAGCAACTACAAGGCCAAGAGAAATCTATAAAACAAAGGGAAGCTCAAATTAGAAATAGAAGACAAACAGCATATTAATATTGCTCGTGAAGTCATGTGCATAGAAATAGGTTTGAAACCCAAGAAACTATCAGGGAACTACATGCCAAATGTTTATATTGACTACAGCCTGGAAGTTGCAGCATACTCCGTAAAAATTGAAGTGAAAGGTTCTGAAAAAGTGACTAGAACTTTGCATGCACTCAAAACTCACACAACAAACACTAAAACCATAAGGAAAAAATGAAAAACGAGTACATTACTTATATTGTTAAGAAACATTGGACTACACCTTTTTTTAAAAAACAAGATAAGAAACTTTTCATCAAGGGTTAAACTAACAAATTACAATAACTCCTCTTATTCGGGTAATATGGGCAAAATGTACAAAAAAAAGAATCGCATATTACCTGTCTATCCTTCATATGGTACAGAAATGAGCCCCCATACGTCTTCTGATTCAAGGGCCAACCCAAAGTATGAAGCACAGCTCCTGGATTATGTTTGTCCTTGTCTATTTCCCACACCTGAGTATGTTGTACAAAATTAAGAATCTAGTCGTAAACGATGATCTGGAAGTATGTACAGATATGTGAGAGTCAGTGGAACTCCAATATTATCGAGTCTAAATTGCAGAATAACACATGGCAGATGAAGAGCGTAATTTCAGCGATTATTTACCTTTTTCTCAACCAAACAAGATACAAAACTTTTCATTTATATGTAAAATGCACGGAAGTAATTATTTTTCATTGATCTTTTAAGTCACCTACCAAGAGCAGTTAAAGTTGAAGAAAAAAAATAGAGTTCCTTTTTCCTCTTTTCCATTCCCAGTACATCTAATCTAAATAAGCAATACAAAGCTAGTGACTAACCAACGACAGCCCGAGAAAGATAATTATATGTCAACAGTAAGTTATCTGATGATCCAGCTTCCAAGTCCCAAACTTGTCACCTCTTTGTTGCAACGACGTAATCGTAATGGTTGATAGCTCTCGGCTTGCAATATGATGATAGCAGGGCATTTCATAGAGATATTATCATTTAGGGTATCAAACAAAGTAGAGGTCTCGGGTGATAAGCTGTCCAAAAGGTCAGCTATATTCCAAGCCAGGCAACAAAAATCTTGCATAGCCTTCATAAAATATTCCATACTTTCACTATGTGCCAAAAACTGGTTTTAACACAGATCAATATTCAATATATAGGGGAAAGTGCAGATCAATACATAGGGGAATGGTTGTTCTCATGCATTTAAATTTTTATACATCCACGGACCAACTATCAAATAGAAAAGAGACTGATGTTCAAGGGTACCTCTTTAATTCCCAATGCATACGTCTGATGCTGAGCGTTTACTTTCTCCCTTAGACTGTATTTTTTTATTATTTTCTGTTTCATGGTATAATTATAAAGAGCAAAAAGAGAAGACTCCATTAGATGGTGAAAGAACAAAAGGTGGATCACATCCAACTTCAGCGGAAGCATATTGCTCATAATACCTCTGATAACGATCCTCGGCATCCCTCAGCCAGAAGCGTTATGTGCCCTAAATATAAGATAAAGGACATCACATCACACATTCAGTTTAATATTAGCATTAAAACAGTGGAATAAGGAGAGAGAATGAAAAATAACCTTTCAATTCTACACCAAGTTGAAAGTTATCCTTCTTTGAGCCATCTTTTGCTACTCCCATATCATTAGTTCTAATGCCAACAACTGTATCGGTTTTATCATATAATACCTGGGCAATCCACCTTGTAACTTTAGAACACTCTCATCTAAGAGCTGATAAGCGCTGAGAAGAAAGGGCATAAATGTGTACCTCACTAGCACCAAAGCCTGGATATATTTCTACTCCCAACTCTTCAGCTTTCATTCCCAGCCAACGAACTAACTGACTTAAACTACAAAACAGAAAGCACGCACTTAAAATCGTCCCACTAAAAAAATAAAAACAATCTATAATGGTTTTTGGCAAGTGGGAAATTTCTCACCCAACTCTTTAAAATTTTCTACTTCCATTTACACTCTACAGTGAGAATTCTATTGACTTCGGTAGTTGCTCCCTGACTTACTTTCCATTGGGATGTCTTTCTATATTTCCTGGTTACTTTTGTATATGAAATTTTGTTTCTTTTCGCTAAACAGTGCGCACACCCAAAAAAGAAAGCTAACTATAAATGCAAACTAATCCTCAAGCAATTTAATCAATCCCAAGAAATTATTCTATGACAGTACAGTACAGTATGAGGTGCGGGAAATTCGTATTGTATAAATTCACAAATGGTACTAAACTTGATTTAACACATTAGTAGTAAGTACCTTATCACATAGTTTCCTTCATTATTAAAGGGGCTGGGAAGTGAAAAGGCACGGTTTTTTGTTAGAAAGCAAAACTTATCAGAAGTTACAGGGACACTGATTGGTGCCTGCAAATAATTGGAAGAAAAAAAACAACATTAAAACTTAATTATAAAAAAATGATTGCTAGAAGTTTTGTTATGATAAATAAGGATCTGCATCGTTAATTCCCTGTAGAAATTTGAAAGTTAAATAAAAGCACGTCTTTAAGATTCACTGGTTAGAAACACCTGAAGAAAAGAGTTAAATTTTTGGTGTGATATTCTTGAAGGTTTTTTGGTGTAACCTGAAGCAAAGGGTTTCAACTTAGAGATGCAGAGTAATTATTTTATTCATACTCAAACATACTTTTTAAAGTGAGAAACTAGCACTTATGAAATGGAACGGAAGTACATAAAGGCCATATAAAAAAGCAAGCCCACAACACCTAGCCGAGGCAAGGTTATTAAAAGTGATACTCCAAAAAAAAAATTTAACACTGTACATTCATTGATTAACAGGTTTTCTACAAAAGAGAAGCAAAACTAAAAATAGAAAATAAACCTCATCCTCCTTCCATGTGGGGATTAATTCATCCAATGCTCGGGGTTCAAAAACATTTCCAGAGAGGATGTGAGCACCTATTAAGAAACAATAGAAGAGTTGATTGGCCTTGTGTCCCCATATTCATTATTTCTTATCCAAAAAAGAGAGACAATAGAAGAGTTAAAAGGATCAATAAAAAAAAAATAATAATACAATTGAGTGCCAAAATCTCCGGGACTACATAGGATGATAGGAAGCTAGACACTTACAATGAGCACAAGAAAATGCAATATTGCTTCCCCTGTGAATAAAAGAAAAATAAATTGTAGCTAATAACATCCATGATCCAAATAAACTTTTCATTTCAATAATGATTAGGTGTATCATGGCATGAAGTCCCTTGGTGCTTTACATCCACAACTCCATTCAAATCCATCCCTAGGTTGTGCAACTATCCTTCAGACATTCCCTAAAATCTTCTCCTTCACAATTGATTATTCTAAAATCCATAAAGCTCAAACATATACCTAAGTTCTAAAAGTCATTTAAAATGTAAAGTTCAAACAGAACCCAGAAGTAGCTTCCATCTTTCTTGAGGAACTACTAAGCGGCCAACATAAGCACATCTTGAATGGTTAAACCATTATATCCTCTATTAAAAGTCATAATTTAAAATCTCCATCCCTATACATTGTTGAACTAAAAAAAAAAACAAAAACTACCGTGTCTAATATGTTCAATAAAATGAAACCAAAGGTCTCAAATGACATAAAAATTTAATTGACAATCCAAGCATCAAACAGCAGGACACTGAAATCCAGATTCAGTGACAACTTGATGACATACAATGCTGTGTCCAGAAGTAGAGAATATAGGATAGCATGGGGTTCGACCTCAAAATCAATTGATAGTGAGGGGAATAACTCACATAACATATAAATGTGTTAAAGACTCCTCGCCTTTTCAATGTGGGACAAATCCACAAGGTGAGTATCTCCAACATGCTACTTGTCCCCTCGAGATGGCACTATATTGCAAAAACTAACTTGAATTAGATTCGAATTTCGGTCCCGCTTTGACCTATTCACTTGGGTCGGATCCAAATTTTGGAATCATCAAATATTCGCTTAAGTTTTTGCCCGCTTAAGTTGGATCCTCAAAATTTTTGAAAAACCAATAACCTGCGTGGAGCTCTGATACCATATTAGATAGTATGAGATTTCGCCTCGATATCAATTTCTAACGAGAGGAGTAGCCCGCCTATCATAAAAATGTGTTGAAAACTCCTTACCTTTTCAATGCGGGACAAATCCACAAGATTAATATCAAAGAAGGAATCAACAGTTACAATTCTCAATTCTCTAAAATCAGCTAAATATAAACACGGTTGCACACAGCTCACATCTACAATATCATCCGTGATCAAGTGGCTTACCAACTTCAGCGCCTTTCTCCACCACACAAACCGATAAATCCACGCCCTTATCCCGGCACATTTGCTTCAAACGAATCGCCGCAGATAGACCAGCAGGTCCAGCTCCAATGATAACAACATCATATTGAATAGATTCTCGTTCCGGCTCACTGCTGAATCTCCTATTGCTTCTTCTAAAACCTCTTAAATTAGGGTATTTCAGCCAATTCCCAGATATGAAAACGGGGTTAAATTTACCGTGGCGCCCGGAAAAGCTGGAATATCGATGCTGACGACAATGTGATGGATACCCAGCTTCAATATTTGAATAATTTGCCTCATTTGGTTGATTGTGTGTGAAATCAGGAATCAAAGAATATAACTGAGATCGAGAAATTGAGGCATTGGCGCGCAGGTAAGAAGATGAAGTAGAAGTCGAAATCGATTTCTTAGAAGGCTTGAATTTGGAGAGTATCGAACGATATTGAGTCATGATTATTAGGGAACTCGAAGAGAAAATGAACAAGTTTGGTGATTGGAATTGGACATAGAAGAACGATGAACATAATGCGGAATGCTAACGCTTTTACAGAGACGTGAAGTAATTTTTCTTTCTAATTTAGGATAAGAGTTATGACTCATTAAGATATTGATAACTGTTCAATCTTATTCCCAAAATAAATTATTGGTTTTAAAAAAAATCATTTATTTTAAATTTGTGAATAAACTATGAATTTAGTCTTTACTTATTGAAAATAAGTTAAAATTTCGTTCTACCATTTTAAAAGGTTTAGTTCTGTCGTTTCAAAAATCAACCTAGTAGTTAATTAGGATTTTGATCGTCTAACGTGATGAATTCAATTTATAGTGATCACATATTTATGAATTAATTTTATATGTCTCTAACAATAGTCGAGACGTGCAAGCTGACTCGGACACCAACTTCAAATCCACTCACAGCACCAACAACAGCAACTGCAACAGCAACAACATCATTTAGAATCGACTTCTTGTCGGAATCCAAACGACAGCAACACATCAGATACGCCCTCTCCCGCTTGTTGAAAGAGAGAGTCTAGCGAATGTAAATGATTCTAGTCGCCTATAGTTTATTTAATATAGGATAAGAGATGCCCCTCTGTTCAATTTTTTTGGTTAGCTGTCAGAAATTTAGTTGTATTTAAGGTTCAAATACTTCCCCCTCCCTTCAATCTTATGTTTGCCTACCTCATTCTAGGCATCTGTCAAATTATATGTATAATGTTCATTGCTGTAGACAGAAATCTGTAGTTGGTTTGTTTTTTTAAATTGTTGATACCACAGTTTATTCACAATTCTTATCTTTGACCCTTGGCCATTGTTCTTAATATATGTTTGGAGATACTACTTCTACTTGCACTTCTCTCTACTCAGCCTTAAAACAAACCCCTTCACTCTACTCAGCCTTAAAGAAACCAAGTTGAATCTTGAATCTTAAAGGAGATGTTTTGGATGAATAATTGTGAAATGATTATTTTAAGTGACTACACATGAAAAGTTATTTTGAGTGGTTATGTAAGAGAAATATAGTAATAACTCGCTTAAATGAAATTTATAAAGTGATTATAAAAGTTTGTTTTTAATAACTCTATAAAAATATCCACAACCATCTCCTGAATGGTTTAAAGAAAAATTGACAACTTTGTTTATAAGATAAATTCTCATTTCTTTTTTCTTTTCATTTTTCTTGGTTTAAAGTATCAGATAAAAGTGTTTCTATT
>JBBMEG010008858.1:0-11392 GCA_037832605.1 Cyclanthera cordifolia
TTTTTTCAAATCAAATTTTAACTCATATTATAAACAATGTACAAAAAGCCATCTCATTTATTTAATTGGTCGGCCGTTATAATTATTAAATTATGTAAAGATTAAATTTTAATTAGTAAAATGAGAACGGTGGAGTAGAAGTGATAATTAATTATTCATTTGGATATTAGTGTGATTGAGGTAATTATCTCTTAATATAAGAATTGATGTTAATGAGACAATCAACTATCTCTTAATATAGGTAAAAGCTCTGGTTTTTGTTACTCATTAAAAGTCCATTTATTTATATAAATATAGAAAATAATGACTTGTCTAATGAGGAAAAAATAATTTATAAATTAAAGATACAAATTATTTTTTGCAAAAATGTGTATAAAGTAATTCTTAGTTTTTTTTTTTTTTTTTAATTTTCGTGACTATCTGGACCAGCTTACACACACCTCAACTAATGTTAAGAGACATATTGTATGACTCAATAACATTGCACATCAAGGTCCTTGACCACCAGGTCATTCCTAGTTAGTTGTGAAGTTTGCTCTACCTATGCCATAAAATAAAACTATCCGGAATTTAATTATAAAAACTGTTGTGAGAAAAATAGTGTAGGTGGGCTATCAGAAAAATGGAGGAGACAGCACATGTAAATATTAGATAAGCATTCGTTTTCCCAGTAGATGCGATGATATACCAGAAGAGAAAGCGAATACCCAAAGACACAGGTGTTTAATGCAAGTTTAAGTTATTCCAGTTTGATTTAATCTTTCTGACTCATGTTTGGTAAACATATTAATTTAACTAAATTTAAGTCTCACAAAATCTAACAATAATCTTTGAATATTTTCGAGTTTTCTCGTTTTTCAAAACCATATTCAATTATATTTTCCAGATATTCTATTTAACCTTAAAACATAGATTTAGAAATTTGTTTTGAATTAATTTTTAGGATTTTATGCTTCATTAATATATTAAAACGTAGATGTGTTCATTTTTCACACGAGAACCCGCCCCTAACAAGGCTAGGTAGGAATGAGGCGGGGACGATGAGAAATATTTCTCCCATAGGCCAAAGGAGCCAAAGATGGAAAAGTACTTCCCTCCCCCGTTTCTTTCATCTCCACCCCCATTTACTCTTCTTTTTTTTAATGAATTTTTTCTTTTTATTTTATATCTTTAACTTTTAGATAAAAAATATTTGCCAATGAAATTATCTATTCAAATAAGGTTTTTTTTTTAATAATTCACGATATAGTCGAAACTCTATAGAACGGGAGGATAGACAACTCTGCAGAGAACTAGGTTCAGTTTTCAGAAATCTAAAAAAAAAAAATGGTACAGTTTTCAGAAACTTCAGAAAACGTTTTTAAGTAGAGTTTGAGGTTTATTTATTTATTTATAATAGTAATTTAGAGTAATTTTAAAATACCAAAAAGACATTTTTTCCCTTTAAAGAAACTTCCAATCCCGGGCTTATCTTTCAATTAGCCACAATTATTTTTCCCCTATCATCTCTCTTTTCTAACTTTTCTCACCTTTAAAAGGATTCACCCAATTTGTACCTACTTTCTCTAATCTACATTGGCTCCTACATTTCTCATAGGGAAAAAGGAATCAGTTATAAATTAAAAATTAGATACATCAGTGAGTCAAAAGTGACAAGTTAAAAAATATACACGGAGCTGTTGGAATGAATATAAATAATAGTACCTTTATTTGGACAAGGCAACAACCTGCAATTTGCCAATAGCCTTTTGAACACGCGGGAATCTACAACACCATCGAGAATATCCTGCAATTCATTTTCAAAAATAAATAAATGAAATGTTAAAAGATAGAATGGGTCATTCTTAAAAATAATAATAAAATAAATACAAGGTCCCAAGAAATGGAATTATTAAATTACAAGGAAAAGAATAGGCTTTTCTTTTTCTTTTCTTTTTTTGTAAAAAAGAGTGAAGTGGAGAGGAGTGAAAGGGATAATGATAGTTAAATACTTATTTGTAGTTAATAGTAGTTGCATAATTAATTACTTATTTGGAGATTTGTGTTACTATTGATTGAGTGATATATTTGATGAAATGATTTGATAAGAGATTTGATGAGTCGTTAAGAGTAACTGTTTACTGTCAAATACAAAACTGTGATTTTTGAATAGTGGTTTATCCCTCCTTTTCTACCATAAACATTGGGAGCAAAACATAGAAAATTTACTTTTTTTTTCTTTTTTTTTAGTGGTGAAATTGAAAATCAACAATGTAGTCATGTAATCTATCTATGTTAATTAAAGCTAAAGAATGCACCAACCTGCAGTGACAATCTCAAGAAGATCCATCTGTGCCATTTCCTCGTCATTTGTGCTCTGCTGAAATCCAGAGAACTTCGACATCATAAATTAACCAAATTTAGCCTATGGCTCCTAAACTTACAAATTTGTATCTAATAAGCTAAGAAGCAGACACAGACGCGAGATACAGTCACGACACGATACGGACATGTAGGCACGTCATTATTTTAAAATGTAGGACACGGACACATAGAGCACACGTTATTTATTATAATTTTAAATGATGCTATTAAAATATAAAAGCCAAAATAGTAAAAATAATTTACTATGAAAAATATTTCAAATAAGGAGGAATATGAAATTAACTCACGTAATTAGTTATATGAGTCCATTTAAATCCAATAAAGATCAAAATCTCATCATTCTTTACATGTATACTAAAACACAAAAATCAAAATTTATAAGCCTACCTTAAACCATCTCAAAATACTTTAATTTTTATCTCATTTTTTCTGCACTCTATTTTCTTTCTTTCTTTCTTTCTTTTTTTTTTAATCATTTTAGTCCATCTATCTTCAGTGGATGTCGTTATTGACAACCTCTACCAACTTGAAATAAATAAGTCTTAAATGGGGGTGACCATTAAGTGTCCAAGATGTGTCCGTGAAGTGTCTGAAATTTAAAATAATAATAATAAAAGAAGACACGAAATTTAGAGTGTCGGAGATGTATCTAAAGAGTGTTCAGAACTGTCAGTGTTCGACACAGATGCATTGTTAAAATAAAAGTGTCCGTGCTTCTTAGCTAATAAGTTTGTGTTCAATCAAGTGTTGATCTAATAAATCTCTTAACCTATACAACAGTTAATGTACAAATCTATTTGATACAAAATTAAAATTCATATCTACTAAAATTTGTGAATTTCAAAGATGCCAATTGCCAAGTAAATCCATGACTATTATTAGACATTTGAAAGCTAAAGTACTGATGTTATAATTTATAAAACCTTAAACTTCGTTCTTGATAGAACTTGGAAGAACAATTTTATTATTTACCATACCTGTTGAGACAAGGCAAAGATTCTCGAGAAGAGTCGGCATAACTTATCGAAAGATTTATCGCCGAAATTAGGATTGCTTAGAAGAGCATTCTCTGAGGTGTAATCAAATATTAAGGCACATATGCTGGCGGCCATCATGATCACAGATGGGTCATTGGCATCCTCTACAATCATAATCAACAAGTTCAAATTAAAAAACAACATTTGTTTTATAAACTGGGTTGGTTCACAGTTGCAAAATATATTAAAGATGGTCAGCAATTTTATAAGGATATTACCCTGACTTCTACCAATGCAGTCTATTGATAGTTAGCCAACTGCTTAATTGAAAGGATTATGGTTCAGATAGTCAAGTTCGAATGTCATCCTATAAGGTTTTCTAACCCAGCACTGATAACCCATTTCCATGCAAGTTAAATTTTTTTAAATAAATTTGTGAGTGTTCAATCCAGATTACGGACATGAGATTAACTGTGATACCCCTAATTTGATTGTTAATAAAACTTCTAAAATTTTAATTCGTAACCATGAATGTCTTAAGTCTCATTGAACAACCTGTTTATTACAGTTGGTTGTCAAAAAAATTCATAGGTAGGTAGGTGTTCACCAAGGATTGAAACCGACCCCTCTTAATTCTCAAAGATCTTTTTGACTACTAAATCACCTGATGATGGTTAACTCGTAGAAAATTCACTCAATTAGGATCAAAGATCATAGTATGAGAAATTACTAAATAAACAGCCAGAACTAGATATCTTAAAAGATGGGACAACAGTTAAAGCTAGTAATCCAACATGAAGGTTAAGGCAATAATCATCAAAAAGATACCAGTTGAATTTGAAATTGCTTCCAAAAGGTGAACAAAAGACGATTCGCCACAAAGAAGTCCAGCTAGTTCTTTCTAGATAAGAATACAGAGTATCTTGTTACGAAATTTGTAGGGTAGTAATGTATCCATAAACAGAATTTGATTTTTTTTTTTAATTTTAAATTGAGTACCTTCAGAAGCACATTCAAAATTGTATCACAAGCCAAGAAGATGGATCCATCATCATCAATCCAGCCACCTTGCTTGTGAATCAAATTTATAAGGCATTTCACGACCTGCAGACCCAAATGCTCCACGATTAAGAACTCTAGCTTGGCTAAGTAATAAACATACAGGACGTTTTAGTGCAATTTAAAGAGTTCACAAGACCATTTATACACAAATATTAAACGGTCAAGTGGTATGCCCTAGAATAATTGAGGTGCGCATAAACTGGCCTATTCACGAATATATATATATATATATATATATATATATATATATAATATAATAGATTGCAATTACTTACAGCAGTAAGACCTCCAGAAGAAACCAAAGTTTTACAACCTTCAACATTCATTGTTATTTGACATAGCATGGGAAGCAAGAAGCATATAGAGTTGAAGGGGCTGTCGTTTGGACATCAAGAAACAAACTTCAGATATAATGCAAACGAATGAACATATTTGTCAGTAACGGGGAGCTGCCAAACCTCTGTTCATCTTCACCTTCAACAGAAAGCATGTAGTCTAAGAGTTCCTTCACTTTTTCTGCCCATGCATCAGGGGTTTGTGCAAGATAACTGGAATGAAAGAGAAAGTAATGTTAACCAGAGAGAATACAAGTGAAGATAGAAGTTCAGAGTAATTCGGAAAAACTTCATACTACCAGAACAAAAAACAGAATACCCCAGACCATCAACCACTATGTGCATGAAGCGTAAAATATACACTTCACAGACACTTTAACCTAACTGAATGAATAAAATTCACATGTGATATACATTTTGATAATCTTTGGTAGTCGGAATAAAGTTTCTTGTTATAAAGTCTAAGGAGTCAAAGACAAAGGGCATCGAAAATTTTTCTAAAATTTTCTGAAGTTATATCTATTTTTTTCAATTTGAAGTTAAACTTGTATCTAGGTTAGAAGATATGAAATCTGAAAACGTCTAAATTATTAGTTCAAACTAACCATTTTATGCATCTTATAATTATAAAATGGATTTTCATAAAAGTACCAATAAGAGAAGCTTCGCTTTATTTTCAAAGAAAATGATGTTAAGAAAGGTATAAGTGATTAATTCTTTCAAAACGGTATTCTATGGTTGCCAACAACAGCAATAGCTCAACAACATATGTTCTTTGTTGTTGCTGAACTAAAATAAAACTGTTCTCTGTTGTTCGTAATTTTGAAAACTGATTTAGTATTCGGCTAATCCTGTTGACTCCTTACCTCCCAACAAAAGGTTTCAAAAAAATATATCTAACCTCCCAATAACCCGTACAGATGCTAAGATGTCATCTCCCTTTCTTTGTCCATGGTCCTGTAGAATCATAAATCACAATCTTAACTAAGGAACAATAACACCACATCCTATTACTACTATGAGATTCCCGTAAATACCTTTGCATCCTGTAAATATTCTAGCACAACTCCAGTAGTCTCATTGAGCCCTCTAATCACTTTCATTAGAGTGCTTTCATTAATAAGATCTGCAAATAATTTCTTCCAGGTATTCAAGACATTATTCTAGTATGAAATAATTGACAAGACAATAACTCGGCTCACAAGTGCTTAATACATCAGCCAAACATTAACATTGGATCACAACATCATAGCAAGGTTTAGTGATATGTCTCATTTAAGAAGCATGGACACAGACACGAGATACGGACATGACACAATACAGATACGTAGGCATGCCATTATTTAAAAATACAGGACATGGATATGTCGGGGACACGTTATTTATTATTACTTTTTATGATATAATATTAAACGATCACATCCAAAATATTTTGATTTATTACCAACTATCAAAAATAATAAGAATAAAGATGAACATGAAATTTTAACTAGTTATACAAGTCCATTTCAATTCAACAAAGAACATAAGCTCACTATTATTTAAATGCATACTAAAATCACACAAACACTTTATGGTTGTCATGTCATTGATCACTTGAAACAAATAAGTTTTAAATGGTCTGTCCGTGAAAAGTCCATGACATATCCATGAAGTGTCCGTGAAGTGTCCAAAATAAAAAATAATAATAATATAAGACGCGATATTTCGAGTGTCGAGCACGTGTCCGAAGAGTATCCAGTAGTATCGGTGTCTGATACGTGTCCGACGCGGATACTTTGCCAAATCATAGTGTTCATGCTTGATAGTCTCATCAGTAACATTTTTTAAAAAGGCTCAAATCCGTCATGCAAATTCTATACGTTATAATATACACCTTGTACATGGACCATCAAGACAAAACTAAGCAAGCCAAAAGGACATAGACATTAATAATTTTACCATATGTGCAATAGAAAGGTCACAAAGAGACCATTTTTGTTGAATTATGTAAATTGTCAATCAACCTAAAAGTTTAAGTTGATAGGTTGGGGTAAATTTAATTATATCAACTAACGGTACCCCTCATTTGTGGACTTAGAAAATTTAGAAATGTCTTGCAAGTAGAATTAATTTTAAATGGAGAGGAAAACGACATGTCAGGAATTCGAACTCAAGACCTCCTGCTCTAATACCATTTGAATTATGTAAATCACTTATCAACCTAAAAGCTAATGCTAATAGGTTAGGGTAAATTTAATTATATCAATTACCAGGTTTTTTACAAGTACATTACGCAACTTGTATGCCCATTACTCCTTGCTTTAGATGTTGAGGGTTTTCTCTTACGGATTCTTTGCTAGAAAAGCTCAGAATCATTTCTAGGCTACTAACTTTAATATTTATCATTTGTTGGCTAGCTTTCCTTTTTTTTCATCTCCTTTTGCAATTCTTTGTTGCATTCACTATAGGCGCTTTGAGATTTATCTTCAATTACATTCATCATCGAAATTGTTTCTTATTCCAAAAAATACAATCCTATAAGTTGTCATTAAAGAAATTGTCCTTAAGTGGCAATTGTTGCTTGTGCATTTTTATGTACTTCTACCTGAGTAATGTGTTATATGTTACAACATGTTTACATAAATTTAGAATTTGTATGATATTTTTAATATAGAGGCTTTCTTCTCATACCACCATGAGACTTGCATCTGACCTCTTCAAGAGGGAAAGTCTCAAGGACGCTAAAACATGTACCACAATAACTAATCACCTAAGTCATTTCAACCAGTTAGCTTGGGGAAAAACACTTTAACATACAGTTGAAATCGAGCTCAGGCCAAAAATGAAATTCAAAACCTAGCAGAGATACATAACAGAAATTTAGTTATGCACCTTGATCTTCACCAACATTTGATATTAACTTAATTATCTTTTCCACCAAAGAGAAGGCAGTTGCCACATTCTGCAGCTTTAAGATAATACCCTCCTTCAAGGAGGAATTCTTGGAAGCTTCATATTTCATATAGGCCAGTTCATTTAGCATCACAGCAATCTCAACTCTCGACTGCTCTAAGACAAGTATTAGGCATCTGAGATCAAAATGGAAGAGAAATATGAAAAATGTATATAGGAAGTTAGTAAAGCATCATTTCTGGTAGCAATCACTGAATACCTATCAGATGGAATAGGATCTCGAACATCAGGTAGTTCTATTTCGCCTATCAGCCAAACTTCTCCTAGAATAGATACCATAGACTCTGCCAAACCAAGAGCCTGAAGCTTTTCAGGAGGTGCTGTACATTGGACAATAAAGCAAGAGATTTAGAAAGTTAGGACCTCAACAGCTTCCTGGGCCCTACAAGAACAACTACAGTAAAGAGAATGCACTTAAAATGGCTTCTAATCTTTCATTTTTTTCATTTCAAAAGCAACCGAATGTCAGAGAGCGCTTTGGGGATCAAAGAGGTAATGGGTTCTTCAATCTATGGTGGCCACCTACCTAGGAATAAATTTAATAAGAATTTAAATGTTGTAAGATCAAACGGTCTCTCTCGTCTAGTGAGAATAGTCGAGGTGAATGTAAGCTGGCCTAGATACTCACGATTCACTAATATAAAAAACATATAAAATATCAATCGAAAGGAAGCAAAACTTTACCAAATAGAGCTCAATACGTACAACTATCCAAAATAATCCTACCTAATCATTTATCTTTGGAGGCTTCCAACTAATACGTGCAAGTCCTAAAAAACTTCATCTCTTCTTCACACCCAAGGGAAGCTAAAAGAGGCCTAAGTGCAAGTATCCTTTCAACTATCTTTTACATCTGCTCTTCTTTAACGCCAACTCACGGACCAAGTTTCACCAGTCAATCACTCCTTTCTTGTGCCTTCCACTCAAATAAAAACTTTAAGATGGGCATCACCAAAAATAATCAACACACACATGCACAACACCCATAAAATTGACTACATGTGAATCAAGCAAAGTTGAAGAAAAGCAATACACCATTTTACAGCCAAATTGATTACTAATATCAACAACATAGGGAAAAAATACAGCTACGTGTTGATGCAATTAAAGCTGAAGAAAGAGTCATGCTTGACATGGAAGAAAATGCAGCACATACCTGTGCGGTTATGCAGAATGGCAGAAACTCCATTACGCATATGTTTTGACCAAACTTTGGAGGGCACTAGACGAAGGGCATCATAGAGTGGTGTCTGAAACATATAACACATCAACCAAACAATATAAATCTAAAATTAGACAGACCAAAAACTAACATGACTAAAAATTTTGCAAGTGGTAAAAGATGGTTAAAACTAAAAAGAGTGTCTAACTGGGATAAATCAACCTCCGAGTGATGCATAAGCCAAGGTATGCAATATGCAGTCTTACAGGAGAAAGCACATCCCAACACTATCAAGAAATTACTAAGTAATCTTTACGATTGGCACCATTAATTGCATACCGAATTTGAGGATAAGATGGCAGAGAGAAGATGAAGAGCTTCAAACTTCATAGCATCATGGGACACACCAAATTGCCTCGCAATAGCAACAACCTGATTTGATATTGTATTTACTCAATGTTGAAGGAAAGTAGAAAAATTGGTTTCCCTATAAGATTATGGGGTGCAAACAGAACCAAAACAACTCATTTTTCCAAACAGATAATGAATGAAACAGTCATATAAAATGTAAACTTACAATATCTGATAGTTCAGGCAAACAGTCGATGATGATGTTGTCCAGAGAAATCTTACTAATGATCAATTGAATAAGTTGCATTGAAATTTTGATCAGATGAGAACCTGCACACAAAACCTTATATTATTCAGATATCCTTTGACCATCATAATTTGAAAAATGGCACTATTTCCATCACATAACACATTTTCCTTCCTACAAATGATCCAAAGAACTAGAATCACCATTTTGACATGGACCACTTAAATTAAGATTTGCATTGGGGATCCTTGCTCATTCTTAGAAAGCAAATTTGTAGGGTATAAGAACTTGAGGAATGATTCAAGTAAACACTCAACTAATAGGTTGATGGTGAAATTCAGAAAACAAGATAGGTTACCATCTGGGAGTGTTGACATCCAAGAAGCTAAAGTTTTCAGGCTTCCAGATTTATATAGAACCGTGACTCCAGCATCGGAAGTAGTTGATACCAGATATAGAAATTCAAAACACTCTTCCAAAACGGAAGATCCTGACCTTGCATAAACAATAAAACAAATATCGATCAAACCAGGAAAAATAACATAATGTACATAGCTATCTGGAAAATCTTGCCAACCATGTAATCAATTACTTCCTAATCGTAAGAACTTGAATCCCCAGCCCACAAGTAAATTCATAAATTGATTTAGGATAGTGAAGTAAATCTCTGAACAGCAAATCAGAAGCCCTGCTTTATGATCTATCAAATACATTTCCTCAATACAACAAAAATAATCAAAGAAGTAAGAAGGATAACTCATCGTTCGAGTTCTCATCAATAATCAATTGACTGATATAGAAATGAAACCAAGAAAAAGTTTACGGATAGCAGACGCACTGGTTGGATAGGATTTCCAGTATCAGTGGAATCTTCGAGACCATCTCTTCTGAAACAGCAATCTCACGAACATGACAAAACGCAGCCAGAATCCTAACTGAAAGCTGCAAATACGCATCACGATTCTCCTCTCCAGGCCTACTAATAGTACCTTTACCCATACCTGGAAGTTTTAAACGCCAAATTCAGAACATACACATCAAAACTAGACATATACGTCTCATACCAATCAAGAACAATCAGCAAGTTCACATCGATCACAGTGCAAGAAACATACCAGTTCTCAGTAGCCGATCAAGAAACTTCGCTCCAACGGCATTGTAAACTCTAGAAAGCGAAGTATGATCATCCACCTTGCAAATTTTAGTAACTAAGAACAGTCCAGCAAGACGCTGCTCGTCCTTCTCTCCCTTTAAGAGCTTCAAGCAATCTTCTATGGATAACAACGGAGTTTGCTCCTGCTGTGACTCCTAAAAAAGAAAAAAAAAAAAAAAAAATCAAAACAAGAACAAAAATGTGCGTAAAGTGAGAATACTAAGAAATGCAATACTGAGTTCGTGAAAAAGTAGAGGAAGATACTCACCATGAAAGCGGAGAAAGCTCGAGAAACTGGAGAACGAACTTGAAAATTTGAATGCAGAAGATGATTTAGGCGGCCTCTCTTCTCTCTGAATTTCCTTGTTGAGGTTATGGCGTTCGAAGAACACGTTGAATAACCAAATGAAATTCGGCCATGGATGCTTCCAGAGGGCTCCCGCCTCCGATTCAGAAACCCGGGAAATTGAACACTGTTGTCGGCCCAATTGTTATGTTTGGGCCGGCCCATTATCCGTTTTCTAGGCTTTTTTAGCCGAACCTTTAATTGAGAGATCGGGAATATTTTAAGGGTATAATTGTAAATTTCCTTTACTAGACTCCAAATGTTGTCTTTTATGGTGGATGTTGAAACCTAAATTTCCTTTTCAATACATAGAAGAAATAGAGAAAGGAAAGATAGTAGTGATTCTAAGAAAAGGAAGAAAAGAAAAACTATGATCCTTTGTCAAGCACCACAAACATGGTTAGCCATAGTTAAGACATAATGTCTCTCAAGTAAGAAAA